>JARQOC010000004.1:176756325-176928098 GCA_033576535.1 Allobates femoralis
TGATTGTTTTAGGACAGAGAGGGATAGGTAGGATACGATTAGGAAGGTGCAGGGACACATATTGAAAGGCTGGGGGGTGATTTTTAGGTGACAGGTTCCCTTTAAAATAAAATGTCTCACATAAAAGCATCTCAGAATCACAAGGATTGGGCAAAGTATTCCAAAGATATTACTACATACAATGACAATCATGTCAAATATGAAACATTCGGTTGTGTTAGGAGAATAAAAACTGGCTTTGGTGGTAAGGGCTTTTAAGCCTGAATATGACTGTGCAGAAGATAAGAGATATGTTGCTGATCACTAGGGATCCAACAACTGTGACCTCTACCAACCTCAGTGGAGCTTTGGAGTCCTTTACTTGAATGGAGTCATGGTCTTGCACTGACAGAGAAAGCTAGATACAGAATTATACTATTTCCATCAATTTTAGTCAATGAAGATGTTGTCATTGGCTAGTTGTTACCTGGGACAATGTTGTGTTATTGTTTAATTTCCCCTAATGTCATATGAAATAGTCACAGTGTGACTGTATTGAAGCAAGGGAATCAGGGTATCTTAACTGACCCTCATACTAGGGGTCCCTAGGCTATCTCTGTCCCCAAGATTGACCCTGAAGGTGGAGATTGCCTGGGCCTCATACCTTGCTATGTGTCTATATACGACTCACCTATATGTCCCCCTCCCAAGGGAGTTAAGGGGCTGGAGTGCAGGTGGTGAACACACAGATAAAAATGTCAAGGAAACAAATATAAAATGACTTGAAATCTCCAGCAGGAAACTTCACTACTGCAATAGGAAGGAACACTTCAGTTTTCCAGAGATGAGCTCCTTTAATGTGATTAATACGGAGAATCTATATCCGACTTGGAGTGAAGCCAGGAGCAGGTAAATATAGCGAAAGGGGTAGAAGATAATCAGCTACAGTTGGAAATAAGGGTACCATCACACTTGGTGACGCACCAGCGATCCCGACAACGATCCGTCCTGATAGCGATCGCTGGTGCGTCGCTACGTGATCGCTGGTGAGATGTCAAACAGTCAGATCTCACCAGCGACGCAGCAACGATACGGCGGTCGTTGGGACCCTGTCACTCTTGGTCGTTGTATTGAGATCTTTGGTCTTTGTCCCTGTCAAACACAGTGATGCACGCTGCCCAGCGGGAGCGCAACAACCAATAAATGGTCCAGAATAGTTTGTAATGATCAGCGATCTCACAGCAGGGGCCTGATCACTGCTACGTGTCGCACATAGTGAAATCGCTGTTGAGGTCACTGTTGCGTCACCAAACTTGAGAGTCAGCAGCGATCTCGCTAGCTATGTTGCTTAGTGTGACAGGGGCTTTAGGCTAAGAGAACTCTCAGTCAGAAGAGGGTCTTTAACCCCTTCAACATAGAAAAAAAGTAAATCCACAAGATAAGAGTAAAGGAGGCTCCACAGAGAACCTGTGATCAATTAAATGCTGAGACCTGCTGATCTCTGGTGCCCAGGATGTAACATCAGGACTCAAAACACTTATGGCAAAAACAGCTTTGAAACTATGTCTTTTTAAGATGGACACTGTACTCATACATAGCCGTCAGCTGAACAATTATTTGGCTCAGAGTTATTTTCCTGGATTCCCCCTTACACATGAAGACTTGGTGCAGCAGCGTGTTTCATTCCTGAACTTAAGGATCAGCCTCTGGAATTCCAATGTGATGATCCTTCTCTACTCTACCCTAATGTCTCTAGGGGAAGAGACAGGAGATTCCCATACACAGTAGGTTGTTAGCGAATCCCTAATTGTAGGTTTAGGCGACTTTAATTTGTGTATGTATATCTTTAGATTAATGTCAGCCAAATTTACTGATTTCAGTGGATGTAGTTTACCATCTAATGAATGAGTAATCCCTGACTCTTCCCAGATGGAAAATGTGGTGAAGAAAGATTTCAAGATCCTTTTATTCTTAGGGAATTGTTGGTACCTAGGCCTGGGATATTCCCTGCTCCCTATTGTGGACACATACATACTTGATGGAGCCATTCTTGTATGTGCATGGGGGAGTTAGAAGACTACTGAAAGTGTAGGACCAGCTTTCAATAGTTTGTCATCTGGTACCAATTTTATTTTATCAAGTTCAAAATCCAGATGGAATGGATTCAATACTTTCAACACTTTTGTTTTCATATTAAACTTTTACATTGTAAAAAGTTTGTGGAGTTTTTCTTTAATAATGCTATCCAATTTATATGATAATTTGGGTTATGTACCAAGATGTAACTCTGATACAATTTGTATAGTATAATTCAATGAATGAATACATAAATACATTATAGCTGCACTGTTATTTTTGCATCTTGTAACGTTAAGCAAACAGCATTGGATAGAGCAGAATGTTCCTGCCTTTCATTAACTCACTATTCACTGTAGTCAAAGAGAAATGTTGTTCATCATATAACACTTATCATTTGTAACGATTTCTCCAGCCTCAATCTACAACATTGTTTTATTGCATTAGATGTAAAAATGACTCCGATTTATTGAAGTTATTTAATTTCACTTTCTCCAATTCTCTGGATGTGCATCTTCTGCCATTCCGAGTATTAATAACGGAGCAGATGAGCTCATGATACTTTGCGACTTTGAATTCATGTGTACAACATATTGGTTGTACTGTTTATCTTTTAGTAGAGAAATATTATCTCCTTTCTTTCAGAGCAGAAATCATTGGTTTCTGCGTATGTAAGCTGCTTTACTAATGACTTCAATTGCAAAGTAGTTTAACAGAATGTTGGATATTTAGGTTTAATCACATTTTTGTTTTAATTTGTCGTGAATGCAATGATAAATCTTTTGTAGATTTAGGCTCTAACCTTTGTTTCTTAATGGAGTCATCATTACCCGCTGTTATACAGTGCTGCTCACCATTATTGGCACCCTTCAGAAATAAATGAAAATGTACCAAAGTTCTATCCTCAGGATTTTTTAATGAATGGTTGAAAGTAATAGAATAATAAAACATTGTTTGTCACCACGTCTGAACAGAATAAACATCATGTGCAGCAATAAAGACCCCCTTAATTAATACTTGGTTGCACCCTTTGGCATTGATGACAGCCTCCAAACATTTCTTTTAGCCATCTATAAGCTTCTTCACTTCTCAGCTGGTATTTTCTCCCACTCTTCCTTTGCAGTTTGTTCAAGCTCTTGAATGTTCGCAGGTTTTTTTCCCAATGACAGATTTCAGCTCACCCTAAGGATTTTCAATGGGATTGAGGTCAGGATTCATTGCTGGCATTTTTTCATTTTAAATCATTCCTGTGTACATTTTGATGTGTGCTTCCGTTCATTTTCTTGCTAAAGGACCCGTGATCTTCGGCTCAAACCAAGTTTTCTTACACTGGGTAAGATATCTTGCTCTAGAATCTTAATAATACTCTAATTTCATGATTCCTGTGATACAGTCAAGGCCTCCAGTACCAGATGAAGCAAAGCAACCCTACAGCATTATGAATCCACCACTATGCTTAACAGTTGGAAGAGTGTTATTTTCCTTATAAGCTTCATAGCACCATCTGTAAACAAGCTGTTGCTTTGCATTGACAAAAAGGTCTATTTTTGTTTCATCTGTCAACAGAACATTTTCCAGAGGAATTGTGGTTTGTCAAGGTACTCTTTGGCATAGATCAGTCATTCCTTTTTATGTCTTTTCTTCAACAATGATTTCTTCCTTGACCTTTGCCCATAAATCTTTGATTGGTTTAGTGTGCTGCATATGGCACTTGGAACCATGACCCCTGACTGTGCCAGGTTGGCCTTCAGGTCTTTGGATGTTTGACATGGTGTTTTATCTACTATTTACATCAATCTGTGAAGACAGCTCTTGTCCAGCAGTGCGGATCCTTGGGCACTTCCTCCATTTCGTTTCTCAGTTTCTTGTGCCACGTGTATTGTGGGAGTGTCGATCTTGCAGCAAGCTGGGAAGCGCATATACTGGTTGAGAGTTTCACAACCCAACCCAGGTGAGCAAACCATATTGCTACATTACCCTCCTAAGCCTATCAAAGGATAGGACCCTATGCACCTTTTTGTCTCATTTATTTTGACATTATGTACTTAACTTTCATGGGTGAAAATAATGATGAGCTTTTGTCTCTATGGAATTGATATTGTAGTCAGGGCACATCATTTTACTTATTAGCATTAGGCGTGTTATTACCATATTTTTGTTACAGTGGTATACACAATTTAGTTTGACATGGAACTTACTATTACTTCATCATCTTCATACTTTTGCAACCATATATTTAAAAAAAATCCTGCTATTAATGCTCCCTCTTGAATAAAAGCCCATTTAAACAAGCTGATTTCTACCTATACACCAGCGCAATTTACTATTCACAGGTTGATTGGTTCTCGTTTAATTACCTGTTTAACACAAACCATATGGAGAAGGAGTAAATGTTAATACAATTGTATTGTCTCCATACAGTGTGTCTGCTGCATGTTCCCTGTCTACATCGGGTGATATCTTGTGGACATCAATGATTTTTATGCCTGCAACAACCAACAAATAAGTGCTTTGATCATTTACCTTCTGGCTGCATGTTTAACAATTGAGCCTTCTTCTAAATGCTTATTAGTTGATTATTTTCTTTTTAAAAAGGGTCTTATGAGTCAGCACTGCTTGCAGCCTAAAGAGAACCTCAAAGGAGATTTATACAACTCAAACCACAGGAAGCCATAAATCACACTGGTTGCGTTATTGCAGAAATGAACGTTTGACTCTGAAAACCTCTTAAATGTTCTCTTTGTACATGTCATTGCAGTCTAGTCTCTTGGACTGGTTATCCAAGATGCATAGACTCTACCGTCTTTTATAAGCATGTTTTCTCCGACTGCAATGTATATGACTGCAATGAAACAGCCACTCTGATTCATGGCACCTGAGGTTCGGGCACAATCAACCTGCTGTCAAGTTCCTTTTAAAGAAGATGTAAATGTCCTCAGGATACTTAAAACATAACCATCTGCCATGCCTCATTTTTGGGACTTGATCCAGTGACATTTTGCTCATTAGTCAGTTTCCTTCCTTGCCGAGTCATAGCCATTGCCTCCTGATGGTTCTTATATCTCTGCTTTTCTTCCTTAACTTTGCAATTAATCAGGTCACATCCAGGGTGGAGTTAATTACCGTATATACTCGTGTATAAGCCGAGTTTTTCAGCACAGAAATTGTGCTGAAAAGTGGCCCCCTCGGCTTATACACGAGTCAGTGACGGCTGACTGTGTGGGGCCGGTGTCCGGGGGATGGAGGAGGCAGGGGGAGGCTGTATAGTGAGCGGCCGGTCACGTGGGGCCGCTCATTAGTGCAATGCAATATGCACTGCATCCCCCTGTCCATCAGCGGCAGGGGGAGCCGTGCATATTACATAGCACTGTCAGTGCTCTCCCGCCCCCTGTGGTAGTATACAGCAGCCCCCCGTGGTAGTATACAGCAGCCCCCCCGTAGTATATACAGCAGCCCCCCCTGTGAGAATACAGCAGCCCCCCGTGGTAGTATACAGCAGCCCCCCCGTAGTATATACAGCACTTCCCCCGTGGTAGTATACAGCAGCCCCCTGTGGGTATATAGAGCCCCCCCCGTTGCTGCCGCACACCTGTAAAAAGAAGATCTTTCATACTTATCCTCCTGCTGTCACCGCGCACGCATCCTCCGCTCTCCTTCTTGCTTGCACCCGGCGTCCATCCACGTGACCGCGCACAAATAATGACGTCATTATTTGTGCGCGGTCATATGGATGGACGTCGGGGCCCGGGTGCAAGCAAGAAGGAGAGCGGAGGATGCGCGCGCGGTGACAGCAGGAGGATAAGTATGAAAGATCTTCTTTTTACAGGTGTGCGGCAGCAACGGGGGGGCTCTATATACCCACAGGGGGGCTGCTGTATACTACCACGGGGGGCTGCTGTATATACTACGGGGGGGCTGCTGTATACTACCACGGGGGGGCTGCTGTATTCTCACAGGGGGGGGCTGCTGTATATACTACGGGGGGGCTGCTGTATACTACCACAGGGGGAGGCACTGCTGTATACTACCACAGGGAAGGGGCTGCAGTATATACCACATGGGGAGGCACTGCTGTATACCCACAGGGGGGGCTGCTGTATACTACCACAGGGGAGGGGCTGCTGTATATACCTCTGTGGCTGCTGTATACTACCACAGGGGGAGGCTGCTGTATACTACCACAGGGGGAGGCTGCTGTACACTACCACAGGGGGAGACTGCTGTATACTACCACAGGAGGAGACTGCTGTATACTACCACAGGGGGAGACTGCTGTATACTACCACAGGGGGAGACTGCTGTATACTACCACAGGGGGAGACTGCTGTATACTACCACAGGGGGAGACTGCTGTATACTACTACTGGGGGAGACTGCTGTATACTACCACAGGGGGAGACTGCTGTATACTACTACTGGGGGAGACTGCTGTATACTACCACAGGGGGAGACTGCTGTATACTACCACAGGGGGAGACTGCTGTATACTACCACAGGGGGAGACTGCTGTATACTACCACTGGGGAGGCTGCTGTATACTACCACTGGGGAGGCTGCTGTATACTACTACTGGGGCTGCTGTATATACCTCTGTGGCTGCTGTATACTACCACTGGGGAGGCTGCTATATACCACTGGGGGGGACTGTATACCTGTGCTGGGGTCCACCCTCGGCTTATACACGAGTCAATAGGTTTTCCCAGGTTTTGGGGGCAAAAGTAGGGGGGTCGGCTTATACACGGGTCGGCTTATACACGAGTATATACGGTATACTATCCTTTCACCATCCTTCTTCACTGGCTATTTGTCTAGGTGGATTACTGCTAAGTAGTTCCAGCACTGCAGCTAGGGATTTTGCTTGTCAGATAGAGATTTTTGTTATAATTACTGTGTTTTCTTATTTGACATTCCTACAGTATACCTTTCTTCTTTTTGTTGTTAGGTTGGAAGGAGGTTTACGCTGCTTGCATTTATAATTTCTTCTTTTTCCCTTGTGCACATGCTTTTAGTTTGCTCACCTAGGGTTCCCCTTTGCCTTTGAACACTTTCTCTTTTTGGATCGATGTGTGTAGTGGCCTCGTCTCTGGTTCCTCAGGAGGTACAAGATACAGCTCAATGGCCTTTTAGGGAGACAGGTCTGAGCTGTGGATTCTTGTTGTGCAGCTAGGCACATTCTAGTCTGTACAGGAATCAGCAGGGTGTGGGTGTGACTGCAGTGTGAAAGGCTTTATTTCTCTTTGAACCCATGTTTAAATTTATAAGTGTATAACACCATCATTTGAATTTTTATTTCAGAAATCAATAGTATAAATGAAAATAAACACCAATGTAAAATAACTTATCAGAGAAATCTGGTTCTTTCTCTGCCAGAACTAATCAGTAATCAAACTATTGAGGTAAAATCTGTGTCAGTGAAGACTTTGCCATTACAAATTTAGAAGATGGCAGATGTTACTGATGAGATTCTATGATGACAGGAGAAGGGAGGAGCTAGAGAATTATGATAATGACAGAGCAATCCTGGCAGAGAAAGAAGCATATTTCACTGATATTATAAATGAACAGAGTTGCCTATGTATATTTCTACTATATATATCTATATATAATATTACAGTGGAACTTTGGATTATGAGCGTAATTCGTTCCGGGAATGTTCTTGTAATCGAAATCACTTGTAAAGCAAATCAAAGCAAATTTTTCCATAAAGAGTAATCGAAATGCAGATGATTTGTTCCACAACCAAAAATTTTTTACAGCAATTGGTTGCAGTTCTATGGTATGTACAGTATACATACAGTTGTGGCCAAAAGTATTGACACCCTTGCAATTCTGTCAGATAATACTCAGTTTCTTCCTGAAAATGATTACAATCACACATTCTTTGGTATTATTATCTTCATTTAATTTGTCTTCAATGAAAAAACACAAAAGAGAATGAAGAAAAAAGCAAAACATTGATCATTTCACACAAAACTCCAAAAATGGGCCAGACAAAAGTATTGGCACCCTCAGCCTAATACTTGATTGCACAACCTTTAGCCAAAATACCTGCGATCAACCGCTTCCGGTAACAATCAATGAGTTTCTTACAATGCTCTGCTGGAATTTTAGACCATTCTTCTTTGGCAAACTGCTCCAGGTCCCTGATATTTGAAGGGTGCCTTCTCCAAACTGCCATTTTTAGATCTCTCCACAGGTGTTATATGGGATTCAGGTCTGGACTCATTGCTGGCCACCTTAGAAGTCTCCAGGGCTTTCTCTCAAACTATTTTTTAGTGCTTTTTGAAGTGTGTTTTGGGTCATTGTCCTGCTGGAAGACCCATGACCTCTGAGGGAGACCCAGCTTTCTCACACTGGGCCCTACATTATGCTGCAAAATTTGTGGGTAGTCTTCAGACTTCATAATGCCATGCACACGGTCAAGCAGTCCAGTGCCAGAGGCAGCAAAGCAACCCCAAAACATCAGAGAGCCTCCGCCATGTTTGACTGTAGGGACCGTGCTCTTTTCTTTGAATGCCTCTTTCTTTCTCCGGTAAACTCTATGTTGATGCCTTTGCCCACAAAGCTCTACTTTTGCATCATCTGACTAGAGAACATTCTTCCAAAACATTTTAGGCTTTCTCAGGTAAGTTTTGGCAAGCTCCAGCTTGGCTTTTTTATGTCTCGGGGTAAGAAGTGGGGTCTTCCTGGGTATCCTACCATACAGTCCCTTTTCATTCAGACGCCGACGGATAGAACGGGTTGACACTGTTGTACCCTCGGACTGCAGGGTACCTTGAACTTGTTTGGATGTTAGTCGAGGTTCTTTATCCACCATCCACATAATCTTGATTTGAAATCTCTCGGCAATTTTTCTTTTCCGTCCACACCTAGGGAGGTTAGCCACAGTGCCATGGGCTTTAAACGTCTTGATGACACTGCGCACGGTAGACACAGGAACATACAGGTCTTTGGAGATAGACTTGTAGTCTTGAGATTGCTCATGCTTCCTCACAATTTGGTTTCTCAAGTTCTCAGACAGTTCTTTGGTCTTCTTTCTTTTCTACATGCTCAATGTGGTACACACAAGGACACAGGACAGAGGTTCAGTCAACTTTAATCCATGTCAACTGGCTGCAAGTGTGATTTAGTTATTGCCAACACCTGTTAGGTGCCACAGGTAAGTTACAGGTGCTGTTAATTACACAAATTAGAGAAGCATCACATGATTTTTCTAACAGGCTCAATACTGTTGTCTACCTCCTTTTTTATGTTTGGTGTTGAATTAGATCCAATTTGGCTTTAGGACAATTGTTTTTGTGTTTTTTCATTGAAGACAAATTAAATGAAGATAAAAATGCCAAAGAATTTTTGATTGCAATCATTTTCAGGAAGAAACTGAGTATTATCTGACATAATTGCAGGGGTGGCAATACTTTTGGCCAAAACTGTATGTGCAATAAGGTAATCAGTTATAGTACCTAAAGTTGGTTTAGTAGCAGCATCACACATGTACAATATCAAGTAAGGAGGCTCCATGTTCAGAGCATGGTGAACATGCAAAGGTCGGAACCCAGAAGTCAAGAAAAGACCGCGATCAATGGTTTATGTGTGTGCAATAGAAGCAGTGTGTATTACTAGAACTGTATTGTATCTGTGCAGGGACGGGATTACAGTACTGTAGAGGAGTGGGCAGAGCTAACATTTTGCTCTAATCCAAATCTTCCTCTTATACCAAATTACAATTTTTAAAAAATGTTAGCTTGTCTTTCAAAACGCTCTTAAACTAAGTTACTTGTATTCCAATGTTCCACCCAGACAGTTTTCACCTTAATGACCAGGCCATTTTTGGCAATTCTGACTAGTGTCAGTTTATGAGGTTATAACTCTGTAACATTTCAATGGATCCCCGTGATTCTGAGACTGTTATTTGTGACATATTGTACTTCAAGACAGTGTTAAATTTAGGATGATATTTTTTGCATTTATTTGTGAAAATATTAAACATTTGGCAACAATTTTGACAATTTTGCAATTTTCAAACTTTGAAGTTTTATCCCCTTAAACCAGAGTTATGTCACACCAACTAGTTAATAAATAACATTCTCCACATCTACTTTACAATAGCACAATGCCTGAAACATAATGCTTTTTTTGTTAGAAAGTTAGATGGGTTCAAAGTTTATCAGCAATTTCTAATTTTACCAACAAAATTTATAAAGCCACTATTTTTAGGGACCACATCACATTTGAACTGACCTTGAGAGGGTTCACACTCTATATATGAGGATGTCAGCTTACTTCATTGTTCTAAATATTAAGTGATACAATTAATCCTACCATATAATCGCCTTATCGTGTCTATCTCTCTGTTACGGAAATCCCGCGTTGCTGATTGGTCGCTGCTGAGTGCGGCGACCAGTCAGCGACAGGCACAGTCTGGCCGCGAATTGGCACCGGATTTGAACCATTCATGCCACTGCCACCGTCGGGAGATTAGCGGTGCTAGATGCTGATCTCCCGACGGTAGCCGCGGGTCATCTCCTGCCGCATGGAGGTCAGCAGCGTCGCAGCCGGTAGATGACCAGTAACGTTGTAGCTCTGAAATATGGCAAAACTGGTGGCAAATGGCATCCTGGCAGCTTCACGCTTGATTTTCCTCAATTCATGGGCAGTTATTTTGCGTCTTTTTTGCCCAACACGCTTCTTGCAACCCTGTTGGCTATTTGCCATTAAAAACGCTTGATTGTTTTGTTATCACGCTTCAAAGGTTTGGCAATTTCTAGACTGCTGCATCCCTCTGCAAGACATCTCACAATTTTGGACTTTTCAGAGCCCGTCAAATCTCTCTTCTGACCTATTTTGCCTAAGAAAAGGCATTTGCCTAATAATTAAGCACACCTTATGTAGGGTGTTGATGTCATTACAGCCCCAAGTTTATGGGTAAAGATAAAGCTTTTTTCCCAATCAGACTGGGGATGACCCTGCCTAGTTCCTCTTCCCATGCCGCGTCACTGCTGATGACCTTCTCCGATTAAAATTCTGTATAATATTGAAATTGTGCAATCCGTGAAAGTGTCTCATGTGAACAATTCCTCCAGGGAATTGAGATCAAGTTGAATGGACTGTTCAGACTCTCCTATATAGAGGAAAGAAAGAAGCTGAATGTACTCCAACCACCTCAACTTCTCAGACGGGGACCGAGCTTGCAGGGCATTAAATGTAGTGAATTCATTACTCGCAAAAATCCTCCCCAGCTGAGTGTCCTCCCCATTCATTCAACACAAAAAGTTTCGCCTGCCGAAACCATGGGGGAAAGCAGGATTAGAACATAGAGGAGAATAGGAGCCAATCACGTTCCGCCTCAATTATCTAATGAAGACCCTCTTCCAAATTCTCAGAGTGCCCTCCGTAAGGTCAGAAAGGGGGCCTACGCGAAGTGCATCCTTAAGGGGGATCCAAGGAAGATGTTTTAGGGGAACAGGCAAGTCCTCCTGCTCCACCGACACACATTGCTTAACTTGATCTGTAAACTGTCAGTTGAGAAGACGTGCAATCGCTGAGGCGTAAAAATACATTTTAAAGTCAGGGACCCGCACCCCCCAGTGGCTTGGGCATAGTGAGGGTATTTATCCCAATTCTTGGCCTAATTTTGCAACAAATGAAGCGGGTTAATGTGGATTGCAACTTATTAAAATACCTAAGTAATGGTGACATTGGGATGGTCTGAAATAAGTATAGAAAACGAGGCAGAATGTTCATCTTTACCATGTTCATTCTGCCAAACCAGGACAGCCTCAGCCCCTTGTAGGAAGTGAGGTCTCTAACTGTGTCGGTCTCTAGAGATAAATCAGATCCTTCAAGTCTGCAGGGATAAAGACCCCCAGATACTTAATTGAATCCCTCCTCCACTTAAATGGAAAGCTGGCCTTCAAGTCAGAACTTTCCTGCCTGGGTAGGGACACGGCCAGAGGCTCAGACTTGGAGCAATTCACTTTAAAGTTGCTGAGGAGACCAAATCTGTCAAGCTCTTTCATAATCGAAGGCAGAGAGACCAAGAGCTGAGACACATACAGCAAGAGGTCGTCCCCATACAGGGCAGCTTTATAATGGACCTGACCAATTTGGATCCCATGAATGTTATCGTTTTTCCTGATTGCACAGGTGAGATGTGCCATAATGATGACATAGTGGAGAGAGGATAATGGACAGCTCTGTCTGGTCCCATTCCTGATAGAAAAGGGAAAAGAGAGAGCACCATTAATCCGAACCCTCACCATGGGGCCGGAGTAAAGTGACATAACCCTGTGCAGAAACCTGGATCCCATTTCAATCCGAGTTAGTGCCTCCATCATGAACCCCAGTGGATTCTGTCAAAGGCCTCTCTGCATCAACGGGACAGGAGAACTAGAGGGATCGATTTAGTTTTAGCTTTACCTATCAAGAGTAAAGTCTTAATGGTGTTATCCCTGGCTTTTTGACCCTTGACAAAGCCCACCTGGTCCAACGGAATAATGGAGGGAAGAAGGGGAGCAAGTCTATCTGCCAAAATTGTTGAAAAGAACTTGACATCCACATTCAGCAGCAAAATTGGTCTAAAGCTTGAGGCTAAGGACAGATCCTTCCCTGCCTTTGGTAAGACACTAATGTGTGCCTCCAAAGACTGAGGGGGGAAATAATGGTCCCCACCTAGAGAGTTGAAGGACCCTCTCATCAATGAAATTAGATGTATTTTGAATTTCTTATAAAGTTGGGGAAAATCAATCGGGGCTCCGACACATATCAGAGTGGATCGCCTGGAAGGCATTACACAGCTCCTCCTTGGATATATCTGCTTCCAGAGCCTCTAACATTAGGTCCTCCAGTGGTGGAATAGAATTATCCGAGATATACTCATGGATTTTCCCAGTCAAATCATCTGGATGAAGATCTGAGTATTGGCCTTTGATGTTATACAACCCCTCATAATATGACCGAAAGACCTCTATGATCTCCACTAGATTGTTCGTCACCCCCCACCTCCATTCCTGACAAAAGGGATGAACGATGGATTCGCACGTGGGTCTTGTAGTCAAGTGAGACGGTGGCCACATTTATCAGATGCCTCATAGAAGAAGCGCCTGGTAAGCTCCCTATGCCTCTGGTATTTCTGATCTAATGGCATTTTAAGATCCTGTCTCTTCAGATACAAAGCAGCAAGGGTAGAATTGTCAAGGGTCTGCTTATGGCGCATCTCCAAGGCGTGTATCTCGCAAAGCAAGGAGTCCACTACCTCAGATCTCTACTTTTTGAGTCTTGACACATGTTTAATTAATATTCCTCTCATGATGCCCTTCAAGTCCTCCCATTTAGTGGGTTCTGGAGTCAGTAGATTCCTCCAACTCTGAGAAGCACAGCGTGTCTTTAAGCAAATTACTGTTCAGTCTTCAAGTCCAAGGCCTACGAGTGGTATCTGAGATTGTCATTGAGAGGAAAATTGGGGCATGATCTGATAGAATAACATCCCCTATTACTGCCTGAGGGCGCTATGAGAGAGCAGAGTGACTCACCAAGAAGAGATTGATTCGGCTGTATAAATTCAGAACATGTGAGAAATAGGAAAAGTCTCTCCCCTGAGGATTAAGGGTCCGCCAGACATCTACTAATCGGAGAATGTGAAGGCATTTCCTAAAGGAACGAACCTCCCCAAGGCATTGCGGTTACCGTCTGGAAATGGAATCAATGGACAGATCAAAAGTAAAATTAAAGTCACTGCCAACAATCGTCTCCTCCGCAAAATCAGCAAGGAGGGTTAGAAAGGATCTGCATGTCCGTATTTGGTGTCTGTTTGGGAGGTACCAATTTGCAATGGTCAAAATGGAACCCGCAATCCTAATCTTGAGGAACAGTTACTGGCACCGTTCATCTACACGGGAATCCAGCACTGAGTGGGCCAGGTCCCTATGGATGGCTTCCAAAATCCCTACTGACCTGGAGTCCGGGTTGGTACTATGCAGCCAGAAAGAATAATGCCTGTTTTTTAATGTGGGGACTTGAATTGATTTAAAATGGGTTTCCTGCAACATTATAGCCTGGCAACCCTACCTGTGCATAGAAGAAAGAACCTGCGACAGTTTTTGAGGAGTGTTAAAACCACATGTGTTAAATGAACTAATCTTCAACATTGCCATACCAGGGGAGGGGAGAAATTAAATCAATGGGAGGGCTAAGGAAGGAGAGGGAGAAAATGGAAAGTGGGAGGAGGAGTGAGGAACGAGGATTAGGCTAGGTGGGAGGAAGGGGAGAAGGCGGTAAGAGGAGTAAGGGAACAAGAAAGGAGGAAAGGGAAGAGAAAAGGGTGGGAGAGGGTTGAGGGGGAGAGAGAAGGAAAAGAAAAGCAAGAACTAGAAAAGGAGGTACAAGAAGTGCAGAGTGACTGCTCCCATTAAATGAGGCAGCTCTTGTGGGGTAAGGAACAAAAACTACACCTGCCAGCAGGGTGTAGACCCCAGGGGAGGGTGTCGTTTCCAAAGCGAGTCACCCCACTCCCACCTGTCTTGGACCAAATGAAAAAAAAAAGAGAAAAAAAGGAAGGAAAAAAATGTGCTTTAATAGAACCTTACAGAAACATTATAAAAGGATTATAACAGCTCTAAAGGTAATTCCAATCTTGCATGTAAACAATTTATCTAGTCTCGTCAAGGTAAATCTTACCAATTAACCCCTAATATAAGATATTCAAACATATGAAATAGGGTCAGAGTCACAAGAGGCCATCACCAGGCTGGGATAGGGCATCTGAGTATCATGTTAAGACTTCATATAAGAAGACGACACACAAGAAACTAATCCATCAAAGTTCAGCCATCTCCAGCAGTGGATGGCCCCATGTCACGATCTTCTCCGCGTCTTGAAGCTCCCTTCTGCCTCTGCCTCTTAGGGTGCTGTTTCATAGAATCGCGGGGTAAGGCAGTATCTCCTAGGAATTCCGGCCAGCCTGCAAAGGCGATGGACACATCTGGAAAACCCAGTGCAGTAGTAAAAGCTGAGATGCCTCTCAGGTGTGAAACCGTATAAAAGAGCCCTCGTGGCAGACTTGGAGCTTGAAGGGTAAGCCCCATAAATAAGTAATGCTCGTCTGCCTCAAAAGATCCAGTAGGGGCCTCATGGCCCTGCGTTTCTGTAATGTGCATGTGGAGAGATCTGTCAGGATCTGGACCGGGGTCCTCTGAAAAAGAACAGAGTCCATGTTGCAAGCTCTGGCCATGATCTCTCCTTTTATCTTATATTTGTGGACCCTACAGATTACGTCTCTGGGGTAAGAAGAATCAGAGGGTCGGATACCTAGAGTCCTATGGGGCTTATCCATCTCCAATTTGGAACCTCATGGAGCTCTTTGTATGGAATTAAAGAGTCTGCATAAGGCACTGTCCGAATTCTCAGGGAGGATGGACTCGGGGAGGCCCATGACTCGGATATTGTTACACCTCTCCCTGTTCTCTAAATCGTCCATCATGTCTAAGATGTATTCCAGGTGCAGAGAATCAGTTGATGTCAGTTGCTCCTGTTCAGACACCTGTTTAGAAATGGCAGAGGATCTAGCCTCATTAACAGACACCCACTCAGACAACGACTGGACCTCCCTCTTCAGGGCTGATGACTCAGCCTTATATTAGGCTTCCAATCTAGAAACAAATCCCTCCAGCACCTCTCTAGTGGGGATAGCCCCTAGCACATCCCCTCCTCCTACAGGGTCTCTCAAGCGGGTTGTGGGTCTGGAGTATGCCGAGTCCCCATTTATTGGCCTAGCCTTATCCTCCACAGAGCAGGCAGCATCTTGAACTGCGGTCATGACGGGGGAAGGGATGTGGTCATACGTCACCCTCATAGCACAAGTTGCCAGCCGGGGAGGGTATCTGTAAAGTCCCAGGGGTTCAACAAGTGTCAAGATGCCACAATGGGCATATTATTGCGATCAGTTATGGACATGTATTGATGTGAAACTAATATGTATTTGTTTCTGCATGTTGTATTGTTACAGTGATTATGAATAAGGCATAAGTAAATGCCGAAACGTCAATCAAAATCAATGTGATACCAACTCAATTTTGCTTTTTCTCAATAAATGCCAGTGGAATAAAGAAAGCTTTTTTTCATTATTTTTTCGTGTGCAAGGGTTTTCTCTCTTTACAACAAGTGTCAAGAGACTGACCTGTTCCGCCTCCACACTGATCTGTCTGAGCACCCTCCGCCATCTTGGTGTCCATGAGACAGCTCCTGGGAGCTTCTCAGAAATCTAGAGATGCCGGTGGGAGGTCGGTGGGCCTTGTGTCAGTAGAGACCAGATTCTCCTTCCTTTCCTTGATATAAGAGTCCGGGACATGCCAATAGAGCTAGGATATATGGTCCAGGAATAGCCCGGGAATGGGAGCTGAGCAGAAATTGTCCTCACTCCTCCATGGCCAAGATACGCCCCTGTATTACACCAATTTTGACTCCTTTTCAGAAGCTGGAAAGTTTTTCCCAATTTTGCAGTGAGGGTATAAATTTTTGGCTATGCCAAATGAACATATTGCTTTGCTCAAACTCAATTGATGGTCCAAGTCAGTGTTCTTTAGCTAAGGGCAGGAACAGTGTGAACTTCCTGAGCTTTGGGGTTTCCCCACGTGGCATCTGATTTGCCGGCTTGACGTTACTTCATATACGAGGCATGTGGTGTACATGGATGATGACGCACCATCTTGGCAAATCATAAGCCTAGCCTGGAATCTCAATGTATAAGGAAATTCTTGCAGCTCCTGTCCACAGTCATAGAAAACTGATCTGGATCAATGACTGAGTTTCTGCAAAGTGATCTTCCGCTCATCTCTTTTTTATTATTTTAGTGGTGAAAAAAAGAGTTTTTATTTGTATGATTTAGGGATAGATATGACTTTCTGATTGCTTCTTACAGAACTTATTATGGTGATGCGGTAACCAAAAAAACTGAATTTTGGCATCTATAATTTTACTGGAGCATGCTCAGCTGTGCCTGAGGTGATGATGTGGCTGAGGAAGTCTTCTGCACTTTGTAAAATGGCAGTGGGCATGTTTCAAATAGCAGATAGTTTGAATTCGCTGGAGGAAGCAAATTTCCTACATTTCAACCCAAATTCAGTTCACATCATATCAATACTCTTACCCTTAATAACTGTGTAAGATTATTCTTAAATAATAATTCACATTATGTGATGTCTACGATTTGTTATGGACCATGCCTTGGTGAGTTTGCATTTTGGAATACACATATTCATAAAATGCTTCTTACTAAACTACTAAGCTCTGAGGCCAAGTGATTTATAAAGTTTCACAAACAATATAACAGTGTGGCACTTCCAGCTTAGGTAATGATTTTAGAACTGTACTATAAAGAATACATATGTATGTTAGAGCCAAGTAAATGGATGGAAATATAACGTGACAGCCCAGAATTGTAACACAATTTGTGCTTGGCCAAATAGCCTCTGGCTCCTGTGCAGAACTCTATTCAGAACAATACCCATTTATTTTCTCACCATGGCGTAGCTTAGATAGTAATGGAAAGAGAGATGGATTTCACTTTCATTGAGGTTAATGATACTTACTGGTATTTAAACTCATGATGAAGTTTCTAATTCTCAGAAAAATTGGACATTTTAATCTTGGTATGAAGGTCTGATTTTAATGCTCTAACAAATGCAAAATGGTGCATATAACAATGGTTTGATGGGAAATATTTAACAGCCACTTTAGATGTTATTGACCTTTCGTTCCTTCCTATTTTGTTTCAGAATCATTGCAAATGCTTAGAAGCAGTCTAAGGACTTGGAAATGTTTTATATTGCCCAAACAAGTGTGGCGCCCCTCCGGGTAAATCATCACCAGAGGTACTGAACTTCTGTGGTTAGGAAGTGTGGTGCCCCTGTTCTTCAGGTGTTGGGATGGTATGGTTGAGCCACAACAATACAACACACACGTAGTGACGGGCCCCTGGGACAATGGGTGGACCCTGAGGGAGGAACCAGGCCACAAAAGGGGGACGGGACAGTGTTAGACGAGCAGTTTGTTCAATTCCACGGAGGAGAGAGTAACATCAACTGACTGAGGAGTGGTAGTCAGGAGTGTAGAGGCGGTGTGGTGCCAACTCCCGTGGGCTGAAGCTATTACACCCCGCTTGCCCACGGGAGGGAGAGAACAGCTCAGTAGAGATGGAGAGAAGAGCCCTAAGGGTGCGGACGAGGCATCGACCCCCGTACACCTGAATCTGACGAGACAGAGGGGTTGGTGGATGACACAGGGACCGGCCCTGCAGATGGTGCGGAAGTTTCAAGCCGAGCCGAAACTGGACGTCTCAGACTTCTAATTGGAGCTGTAACCGAACACCTGACACATCTTGGAGAAAGTGGCCGAACCAGGGAACAGTACCCGGGAGAAATCCTAATGGTGTCTGGCACACACAGAAGCACCCATGGCTACCGTTACCTGAGCTCTGTGTAGCAGAAGGTGTTGAGAGTCTGGGGAGCAGAGCGATGACCCCTTATAACGCCAAGAGACGAGACCTACCAGAGACTAAAACACTGAGAGAAAGTAGACTAAAGGGCACCAACCGTGGCTTGACTGTACTGACCCGGCTCTGGAGAAAGAGTAAAGTATCGGAGACTGGCATAGAGCGTACATGTTTAACACCTAAGTAAAAGTAATGCAACTGCTGTTGTGGTGTGTGAGACTTTTATTAGCGGTGACCGACGGCCGCGGAAGCCACCTGAGACATCGAGAGTACTGCAGACCGAGAGGCCAGCTGCCAAGGTACGAGCCATGGGAAACCACTCCACTGCCCTGGGGAATGTGCTCCGCCTGCGGGGAGAGGGACTATCTAAGCTGCTGGTCATTATCCCCAGAGGTTCTGCAGCAGCGGCGGCCGCCTTGGCTGCATACCGCAGGTGGCGTCATGAATACCCCTTATCCCATCAGACTTTCCCCAACATAACCCCCATTATTAAAATTACACTGCCAGGGTCACGGAGCTGGGTGGCCACCTTGACATTTCCCAAAAAGAACCACAAGACCTGGCCCAGTAATGAGTACCCCCGGACCCTGGAGTGGGCGTGTCACATGCACTTTTGTTGAATCTAGTAGAGTCAGTATTTAACGAGGTTGTCGGTCTAATTGCAGTCTGTTCCCGGCTTAGAAAACTGGCAAATTCTCACAGCGCACAGTGTGGGCGCTGGGAGGAATGATAAGCCTGCAGCCACATAGAGTGACTGCAGAATTATTTGTTTAGATTGGACAACCCCTTTAAGAGGTGATTTAACCATTATAACGTGGCTCAGAGCTGTGTGTTCCTGTGGCTACAATTAGGAACTAAAAACGAGAATGTGGAAACCATAATGACTTCCCAGTTAAATACTGTTCTAGAATGTAAAAGAGCATTATACATCCAATGCATTTAATGTATGCTTAGAAGTAGAAGAAGCTGAACTAGCAACATTTGGACAATGAGCCGGAACTGTAAATGCAACATTTGCATATGTGTGATTTAAAATTATTTGCTCTCAATCCTGTGCTTGCAATGCTTTTTTATTGAAAAAAAAAATCTGTACAATAATTAGTCAGCTACAACAGTTTATGACTGCTAAGGGGTAATACTAGGTCCCAAATTAGTTGTTATGTTGATGGTTTTATTCCCTGTTACACCCATGTGAAATATAAGACGTACGTTATGTTCTACATTTAGTTCTGGTTACCTATTCAGAGAGCTAATTCATTAGAATGACCTCTTTTTAGGTCAAAACAGGACTAAAACTCTAAATTTCCAAGTAAGAGCTTGTACTTCCACTCATTTTACTTTTAACCAGCAACATTTAATCTGGAAGCAATTATATTGTGCTGCCTACATCAGATTGGGCATACAATTAGTAAAGCATGATTTAATATAAAGGGAACCTGACAGCTCTCATGACATCTCTGCTCTAGTAAACTCTTGTATTCTACTTGAAAAAATATGCTGGTGTACCATTTACTAGAAGTGTTACGAGTTGTGCCATCCTTCTGTTATTCTAATTGAAATACCTTTCATCAATACGTTATGTCCCTATACTATTAACCACCAATTGTTAGTTACCCTAATGGTACCTTTACACGCCACCACCGAGGGTAGCAACAGGTAGGCACCACACGTGCACCCGCGCGTTTGCAACGGTTCCTAACGGTACCTGATACCGCATTTACACGCCGCCACAAGGTGCTCCACAGAAGGTATTTTCGTCCCCCGGAAGTGCCGACGGGTGCCGCAGGTTACCTTCTATGGAGCACCTTCCCTCATTTACACGCATCTACCAGAAGGGAATATGGGCGTACATATCGTGCACCGTAACTACATAGGCGTGACAGAGTAGTGTATTACGTGAGTCGTGACGCTCGTACGGTGATTGGACAATGCAATAGCATCATGATTGGCCAGCCAGCGCAGGAAGGCTGGCTAATACATGACACTATAGCAAATGTGTAGTGTGACTGGTCAGATCGTTTAATATGCCGCCCTGTGCAGGGACAGCCAATGTGTACACAGTAGCCCCCACCAATGAAAGCTGATGGGGCATGGTATACATGACGCTGTAGCATGCCCCAGGGAACTCAAATACCGTGCATGTTCCCCGATTACACGCCGCCACCATAGGGATAGGGTTTTTACCTGCTTGTTTTTGAGCACGGCTGAAACACAGGTATCCAAAGGCACAGGAAGGTACAACCTGAATTACACGCCGCCACTTCGCGGTGTTTTCAAGGTATCAGGTACAATTGTGTCCGATACCTGGCGGTTTCTACCTTTCGGTGGCGGTGTGTAAAGGTACCATAACAATGTCTAGAGTGGATGTGTGCCTAAGGGGCATGAATTCATAACCCATATAAGAAAAAGAGGAGGGTTTTTGCCTCTGTACATATTAAATTATAAAATTATTCCCACTGCAGTTCTCTGAATAAAAAGTGATTTTTAATGTTTTCATTTCATAAAAAAACATCACACATAGGATCAGATTTTTACAGTATATATCATTTTTACAAAAATACATAATTTTACAATTAGTTTTACATATAAAGTGATAAGGCGCACAATTGAGAAGAGCCAAAATACCTTTACCATTAGAGGTCTAACCTCTCCTGTTTTCTCTATTTGTGGGTGCTGTGAGACACCGCCGGCATGATCCTCATGGCCGGGGCGCATCACATGCAGGATCAGGAGGATCCTGTGCACACTAGCCGGTTTGACTGTGATAATGCTGTGTGATCCAACTTTGAACACAAGGTTTCATGTTACTAATGAGTGGCTCATAAGAGCGAGGAAGCCCTAAGGAAAAGGGATGTAAGGGCTGAGTGCTGACAACCCGGAACACAGGGAGTTAACCTGAGCTGTGTGAAAGGCTGATTACCAACAGCTAAGGGGGTGTGTCCATGTAGGAGTGGCTGGCACGATAAGAGGCAGCCAGCTGAGTGATTGAGAGATTTAGATTCAGATGGAAGCTGAGACTCGTGCTGAGAGATTCATTCAGAGATTCAGATGGAAGCTGAGACCAGCCAAGTGCAGAGCAGTCCAGAGGCTCTGTGTGAATAAAGGGAGCATGCTAGCTCCAGGCCGGTGCCAAGGTCCGTGGTTGTGATAGCACCTGGTGGGGAAGCCGTGGCTGAACCCGGTGGAGACTGGTCCGGGCGTGGGGTGAACCACGTCCGGGAAAGGAGCCTTGGGGGACGCTTGGTGGACCCGTTACACAGGTAGCGAGACCCGGATCCGTGCCCGGTAAGACAGCGGTTCCCGTGTAACGGAGTGAGCTGTGTGTGAGTAATGCCAGGCGGGCATAACCGCTATTGGGTCCGACTAGGCAGTCGGTAAAGGACCCGTTGATGTATGTAGGGGCTTAGGCAATTGCCCTGAATGTAAGATGATGACCTATGTAAGAACATTGTATAATAATGTGGGGAGAAAGTGACCCAGCCAGTATGGATGATGTTGGAGGCATTCCGTCCCTGTGGGACGAGAGGGAGGCTTGCCCTGCTGCTTGCAGAGGGTACCCTTCCCTCAACCACGGCCTCTAATGGTGTGGGTGTGCCTGTGGTGCCAGACACAGGGGTAATATGGCTCCTAGTAGGTAACGGATGAGGTTCCCGTATACTATGGTTTGCCAGTCCCTGTAATGGGCCATGGAGGAGCCACAGTCCATGGATGATGGGCTGTGAGCGTGTGGAAGAAATGTATGTGATCCATGGACGTTTGAATGATGGATCACACATGGTATGTAAGGCCCGGTCAGGCAGGAATCCTGACTACGGGGTAATGTTAGGTCATCAAGCTGGGTGACTAAAGCCGGGCGGCATGTACCGCCATTGGGACCCACAGGGCCTGTTGAGGCGTATGTAACGAAGGTCAGAAGCAGGGGTTCAAAAGGGCTCCTAGAGTGGAGACACCATGGTTGAACCAGGTGGACTCTGACCGGGACGTAGGCGGAGATACGTCCAGGAAGGAGCCCCTTGGGGATACCTGACATACCCGGTACGCAGGTTGCTCAATCCCTGTTATGAACCCGGAGGGGTCATCGTCGAAATATAACACATGTATTTATTATAAATGTACTGTAAGATGTGTAAGTAGGCCGGAGGCCGTAGCTACCCCGGGAGCAGGTGTTAGAGCTCCAATGGGGAGAGAGTCGTGGTTACAGGTCCCGGGTTATTGTGAATGTATATGTGCAATGTTCTATGTAATGTATGATGTATTTATGTAAAGTGTTTATAATCAATGTGATATGTGTCCAACATGCTACCCGGGTTATGTTATTATATGTGAAAAATAAACGGGTACACATTGGTTAAACTTATAAACACGTGTTTTGTCGTTATGCAAGCGGGTTCCCCGGTTGCTACCTCACAGTGCCAACATTAAGGAGTCCCTGTAAGGATCCTTATGGGGGTTTCTCAGAGGTTTTTGGAGTGGTCTAGCTGTCCCTGGGCTCAATGCAGTTACATACAGTATGACACTACAATGTCAATCTTCATTTAAAATGTCTCCCTGTATCTGCTGGAGCATCTCAGCCTAATTGACATTGTAGTGTCATACTGTATGTAACTG
Organism: Allobates femoralis; assembly: GCA_033576535.1. Classification (NCBI taxonomy): domain Eukaryota; kingdom Metazoa; phylum Chordata; class Amphibia; order Anura; family Aromobatidae; genus Allobates; species Allobates femoralis. The sequence continues at coordinate 176,779,472 of JARQOC010000004.1, forward strand.
CATTGAGCCCAGGGACAGCTAGACCACTCCAAAAACCTCTGAGAAACCCCCATAAGGATCCTTACAGGGACTCCTTAATGTTGGCACCCACAAATAGAGAAAACAGGAGAGGTTAGACCTCTATTAGGAAAGGTATTTTGGCTCTTCTCAATTGTGCACCATATCACTTTATATATAAAACTACCGTAATTGTAAAATGATATCTTTTTGTAAAAATGATATATACTGTAAAAATGTGATCCTATGTGTGATGTTTTTTATGAAATGAAAACATTAAAAATCACTTTTTATTTAGAGAACTGCAGTGGTAATCATTTTATCATCTGATATGTACGGGGGCAAAAACCCTCCTCTTTTTCTTATATTGGTTATGTCCCTATACCGCCTTACGCTGTCAGTGCTGATGAATGAATGTTACATTGTGTATGGATACAATACATTGATGAAGAAATTAGAAACACATTTTTCATAATATTACACATGTGTCTCATCTACAAGGAGCCATGCTTTGCTTTCTTCCCCTTGTTGTGCTTCAAGTTGGAACTTACAACTGGAGATGAGTGAACCTTTTGAATTTCGAATTCGGTTACGTCGAATGGGCAATGTTCATCATACAGTTCAATTAAAACCCACGTTACACACACAGATATCTGTTCAGATATTGGTCGCAAATCTCTGGTTGCAGTGAAATCATGGACACATTGTTCCATTTGTACACGGCAACAAAATAGAACAATGTGTCCATGATTTCACTGCAACCAGAGATATGTGACCAATAGCTGAACAGATATCTATGTGTGTAACGTGGCCTTAACAGTTCAACGAACATCTGAACCCCAATCAAATCAACAGGAGGCAAAATCAAGAGTCTAGAAAACACCTTAAAAGTGGCTTAAAAGCTGCCAAACACAGCTCAAACCATTTTACAGTGGGGCCCCGCTGTTTTGGCACAGGAATTATCTTTCTATGGCATTACTTAGCAAACTTCAGCGCCACTGTCACACTCATCATGTTTGAGGGCCCACTCGTGAACTTCAGATATCCTCATGACTTCTCTGAGGTTGTCTCAGGTTACACAGCATGTATCACGCAGCAGGGAATCCCACTGTGCCCACAGTATGTTTTTTGATGCTCGTTTTAAACAGATTTTGAGAATCCCAGTACCTTGTTCCACTATGAAACCAAACCCATTATCCCGCAAAAATGCCACCACCTTGCCTTGAATACACTGGCCATAGAAGTGATTGGCCTTAGGCCCATGCAACCAGTCCCTGGCGATGGCCTGCTGAATCTCCTCAATAAAGGACATATGTTGGGGTGGTTCATGCCTTGTCGAATAGTTGGTTGGAGGGTGTAGGGGTCCCTACATGGCACTGTCCCAATCAAAAGTCTCTGGAGGGGGTGCTACACATGGCTGGGAAATAGGGCCTTCTGTCCTGTTGGTATTGAGGACCCAATAGCTGCAGCACCTGCTTGGAATCCAGCCAAGATCATATGCAATCTGATATCTGTTGCCCCCAGTCCTGGATGTCATAGGGAAAGGGTCACCTCTTGACTGTGAGCATCTCTGGTCATCGTCTGGATTTAGAACCCAGAATTGGATCTGCACCTCATTGCAGACGAGACTCAAAGTGGATAGTGTAGTGGTGCTCCAGGTCACATATGTGACCATCTCCTATGCATGCCACTCTGGCACTGTGGCTCTGGTGCTGTTGAAGCATCCTCTACCCCTGGGGTATTTAGGAAGATGACCTCCCCCAGATCAGTCATGACTTGCAGGGAATCCATAGCCAAACTACTGGGTAATGCCAGCACACAGTAGCAAGTTCAACTGTAGTAGCAGTGTTCCTGCATTGTACTGCACTGGTAAGATGACAGATTTGTGTGTTTTGCTTTGCCTCTTCCACTGTCAGGAAGAGGCAAAGCAAACACTGATGCTGACTGAGCTCTGCAGTTTTGTGTGTTTGCTCTGTCACTTCCACTGACAGGAATCATACCCAAACAATCATTACAGGATATTAATAGTTGCACAATTTTGTTGCTTAGCTCTTCGTTAAGCTATCGATGTGGTGGGCTGCGGAACTAAAGGGGCCGTCACACGCGTCAATATTGCTGTCAATGTCACTGCTGCACATGATGTTGCAGCGATATTGACACGATAAATCGCTGGTTGATGGTCCCCAGGTTTTTTGACAGGACCGAAAATCTGGCGATGGTCGCCCGGTGGACACTCAGCATCGCTGCTTGTGTCACCGGGAGATGCGCGATCAGCCAGCTCCCAGCGCCTTTCAGCAAGCGCTGCAAGCTGGTATCCATGGTAAACTAGGGACCCTAGTTACCCGCTGTGTACCTTGGATACCAGCTGGTCTGCGGAGAAGGCTGGCAACCAAGGTATACATCGGGTATCTAGGCAGCGCGCGCTGCCTAGATACCCGCAGTTTACCTTGGAGACCAGCCTGCTCCCGCTTACCGCAGCCTGGCAGCAGGAGCAAGACATCATGGAAACGATATTTAAATAATTTCCACGATGTCGCTGGTCCACTGATCGCTGGTGAGTCTGCCTGTGTGACAGCTCACTAGCGATCAGCCGTCAATGTCGCCAGCGATCAGATCGCTGACGACATTGAGGTGTGTGACGGGCCTTAACGTCACTGTCTGTCACAAATCCAATACCACAGGCCACAAGGTATAACAACTGGGTTGTGGTTAGGTGCAGTGATTATCAAAGTGTGATATCTTTGTAGGAGACATAATGATGGAAACAAATGAGTTTTCAGGTGACAGTCCCCATTCACCAACAATTTATCTGGAATGCTGAATAAGACTAGTATGTACGGCATGAAATGTGAGCTCAAATGGGGACAGTTTTGCAAATGTATGTAAAATGCTATGGAATTAATAGTGCTATATTAATGAATAATAATAATAATAATAATAAATAAAATCTTTATTTATATAGCGCCAACATATTCCACAGCGCTTTACAATAAAATGGGTAATAGATGAAAATACACAGTATAATGCAGCAAGAGAATACACAATACAGTAATTCCAGTAGAGAAAAAAAACCGTACAATAATAGGAAACAATACAATAAGCATAAAATCAATGTAAAAAATACAATAGATAAAACAAAGAAATAAGGGTGACCCTGCTCAAGAGCTTACAATCTACAACGAGATAGGGGTTATACAAAGTACAGGGGCTTATCACACTAAGGGCCACTTTACACACACCAACTTCTGTGTCCGACTTCTGAACAACTTACTGGTTGCAGTGAAATCATGGACACATTGCTCCATTTTATGTCTGTGTACAAATGGAACAATGTGTCCATGATTTCACTGAAACCAGTAAGTTGTTCAGAAGTTGGACAGATAAGTTGGTGTGTGGACATCCCAGCTGCTGCCACATCAGGGACAGTTTTCAAAATTCGGTCCCTGCAAGTGTAAAAACACCAGCAAACTCCAGAAAGCTTAAAAAAATTAATTTAAAGCTTCAAAAATTCTACACCCTGATACATTCTGGTAAACCCAATGGCTGGGGGCACCCTAACCATAATAGTTAGGTGTTGTCCCCAGCCATTGGATCTTCCAGTGAGTGTTTTGGCCCCAAACAAATAGGAAAAGTTTTACAGTCATTTTAAATTTTGAACTTTTCCCCAAACAAAGCCGCATTCGGTGATTTTTTTCAAAAGACTCGATTTTCCGACTCGCTATGTTTGACACGTACCAGCGATCAGGCCCCCGTTGTGAGATCGCCGATTGGGTTGAAATGGCCTGGACCACTTTTTGATCGTTGGGCACCCGCTGGCCAGCATGCATCGGTGTGTTTGACGCTTTAACAACGACCTCGTTGGTGACTCAAAACTCAGCCACGTAGGTCTGAGTCGTCAGACTCGCTGGTGAGTGACAGGGTCTCAACGACCGCCGTGGTCGTTATTCGGGTCGCCGTATCATTGCTGCATTGTTCAGTAGATCTGACCACGTAGCGATATTCCAGCGATCCTTACCAGGTCGTATCGTTGTCGGGATAGCTGGAACGTCGCCAAGTGTGACGGGACCTTAAGAGAGGATGCGACCTGCAGTGAACTGGTCCTTAACCCCTTCACCATAGAACATAAACCACATAGAATCTGTATCAAGTAAGCTCCACAAAGCTTCTGATTGATTAAATGCTTAGGCCGGTTTCACACTGCGGGTGTGATCTGATCTGTAGCTGTCAGAGTGAACCTGACAGCCCCGGACCGGATCAGCACACAGAACCGGAGGGCTAATATGCCGGTCCGGTGTGCAGCCGCACGCAGCTGACGCTGCTGATGATTCAGGACCGAGGCTCGTGGGGAGCTAGCAGCGGTCCTGAAATAACAGTGGCTTGCAGCCACAGGTGTCCGCTTCCTGGATCCAGCCAGATCAGGGCAATCTGGCCCCATAGGCTCCCATTTTAGGGAGCCCCGGATTGCCCGGATCCGGGAGGATCCGAACGAATCCGGCAGGATCCAGGAGAAGGCAATTAGGGGAGATATTTCTCCTTGGACACAAAAACGTTGCAAGCAACGTTTTTGTGTCCATGACAAAAATCTGAATTCTCCTGGATTCTCCCGGAGAGATAGAAACCAGATGGCAGAGAGCTACCATCCGGCTTCCATCCGGCCCCATAGGATACTATGGGGCCAAAATACGGTCTGGGGCTGTCTGGTTTACACGGACAGCCATGGATCGGATCACACCCGCAGTGTGAATCTGGCCTTAGGCTGGCTTCAGACTGCGTGTCTGATCCGATCCGTGGCTGTCCGCTTGAGGCAGACAGCCGCGGACCGGATCAGCACACAGGACGGGGGGCTATTATGCCCTCCGATCCTGTGTGCAGCCGCACGCAGCTCCCGATGATAATAGGTGAGGACCGCGGGCGCCGCGGTCCTGACCTGTCAGCTGGTTCAGCTGCGTGCGGCTGCACACAGGATCGGAGGGCATAATAGCCCCCCGTCCTGTGTGCTGATCCGGTCCGCGGCTGTCTGCCTCAAGCGGACAGCCACGGATCGGATCAGACACGCAGTCTGAAGCCAGCCTCAGTCCTTCTGACTTCAGTTCCCCCAGAGGAGTTCTGGAGCATTGCCTTGGCTCTTCCTGATTGCCCTGTTGTAGTGGCAATTGAGGTAATGGATTGTGAATTTCATGTCAGCTGTGTAGTTTCAGCTAGCATCAAGTCCTAGTGTTAGTAATGGAGAGGTGTCATTACTATTGCAATAATTGAAAAGAAGTAAACATTGAGACACAAAATACTTTAGCTTAAAAAACACTCCCTGAATCTTTCCCTGGTTCACCAGTTTCATTCCTGATGAATCAGAGTCACAGGGTGTTGTGGAACACAGCATGAGCTCATTATGAGCTCGTTAATCTTTGATCTAGGTAATTAAGTAATGCCATGGAAACCGCTGTACTACATCGGACTTGGGATCTTTGATTTCTAATAAAATGGTGAAGGAGGCATAATGTCTTGTTTTTATTTCATTCTTTTTATGATTTATAGGTTTCTTTTGTGAAGTACAATGGATTTCCTGGACTACCTCGAAATCCTTGTACTGCATGTATTTTTTTTTTTGGTTTAATAAATTGGTGAACCAGGGAAATAGTCATGGAGTGTTATTTCAAATAAAGTATTTTTGCGTATGTGTTTTTTCTTCTTTTTACTTACTAGGTTAGTAATGGGGGTGTCTGATAGATGCCTCTCTATTAATAACCCCTGGGCTTGATGACAACACAGCTGACATCAGCCCCAAAAACCATTACCTTGTTTACCACTGCACGAGGATAATCGGGAAAAGCCAGGACAAAGTGCCAGAATTTGCACATCTTATGTGATGCTCCATTTCTGGGGTGGCTGAAATCTGATATTTTTAGCCTGGGAAGGACCAAATAACCATGGAACTTCCCAGCCTGTTAATATTAACCTTCAGCTGTGTGCTTTACCTTTGCAAATGATCAAAAAAGGGGAAACACCAAATCATTTTATTTTTTCTATTTATTTCTTAGGGTGGTTTCACATCTATGACATCCCTACGCTAGGCTGCTCTGCCTGCCTGCGCCAGTGCAAATGCAAGTGCAGGGGCATTTAGGGGCTTGGGCAGCCTAGCACAGGGACGCATAGATGCCCTGAATTTGCCCTCAGCTGCACTCGGTGCCCCCATTATAGCCTATGGCCGAGCACAGCTGGGCGTGTGCTCTGTATAGTGAGAATCGCAAGTGAAAGTGGCAGAGTGCACGGCGCATGCGCCTGTTACTTAGCACCTGGAAACGCCCAATTGGGTGTTTCTGGGAGCGTCTGACCCTGTGCTAGGCTGCCCAAGCCCTTAAATGCCAGAGTGCTTGCATTTGCGGTGGCGCAGGGCAGCCAGAGCAGCCTAGCGCAGGGATGTCATAGATGTGGAACAGGCCTTAGGTTAAACCAGACTAGAAAACTCCTTAGTGCACATCAAAGGCATTAAAGGGTTCAAGTTTATTATGTGCAGGGGTGGGGGCAACATTAAATAGCTACATGATATATATGCTATTAATAATATTTATCTATCTATATCTATCTTTCTTTCTGCTAGTTATTTTTTTGCCCTTGGAGATGTGTGGTTAAAAATCAGACACCACAAGCATGGTCTGTGTGTCATCCGATATTTTTCTCACACCTGTTGACTTACATTGGCAAGTCTTTTCGAATAAACACATGGCCACTTGCAGCATGCTAAAATTTGTTCTATATGACGAATTCAACTGAGGGAAAATTCACAGATCAGCACTGTCTCATTCACTAACATTGGTCAGAGTGATTTAAATGCTAATGTGAGAGAACTATAATGGTGAGACCAGATCAGGGGCGGACTGGCCCACCGGAGGATCGGGAGAATCCCCGGGGGGCCCCGAGAGTTGCTGGCCACGCCCCCAAGCCCCGCCCCCCTACCTCTCCTGGGTCCTGTATGTTGAGGTGAGGGCCCCCATCCTGTAATATCGCTAATCATATCGGCGCACTGCCGATATGATTAGTGATGGTCCCTCTTTGCAGTGGCAGAGCAGGGAGAGCGATCTCCCTGATTTGCCCTGCTATCACAGTGCTGCTCTGACTCCTCTGCGCAGCGCGACAAGCGTGCGCAGGAAGACAGACAGTCTCAGGGCGATGACGTCACGCCCTGTGACTGCTTCCTTCCTGAGCGTTTGCCGGCACTCATCGCGCTGCAGAGGACGTAGCCCCAGGCCAAGCTGCAGCAGCTGAACAGCGCTGCTTAAGTATGGAAGGGGGGGGTGTGAGCAGGGATGGGGGTGCTGGTGACTGAAGAGATGGGCTCCTCAGTCACCATCCTGGGGCCAAGGGTCCCAGACAGTGCTTCACCATCCCATCTTTGCTGCTGCCGTGGTGCGGGCTCCCGGGTGCCTGGTGCTGTGGGCCCCTGGGTGCCTGGTGCTGCCGGACCCCTGGGTGCCTGGTAGTGCGGGCCCCTGGGTGCCTGGTAGTGCGGGTCCCTGGTGCTGCTGGGCCCCTGGGTGCCTGATGCTGCCGGGCCCCTGGGTGCCTGGTGCTGCCGGACCCCTGGGTGCCTGGTGCTGCCGGGCCCCTGGGTGCCTGGTGGTGCGGGCCCCTGGGTGCCTGGTGCTGCCGGGCCCCTGGGTGCCTGGTGCTGCCGGGCCCCTGGGTGCCCGGTGGTGCGGGCCCCTGGGTGCCTGGTGCTGCCGGGCCCCTGGGTGCCTTGTGCTGCCGGGCCCCTCGGTGCCTGGTGCTGCCGGGCCCCTGGGTGCCTGGTGCTGCCGGGCCCCTGGGTGAATGGTGGTGCGGGCCCCTGGGTGACTGGTGCTGCCAGGCCCCCTGGTGCCTGGTGCTGCTGGGCCCTTGGGTGCCTGTTGGTGCAGGTGCCGCCGGTCCCCTGGGTGCCTCGTGGTGCTGGGTGCCTGTTGGTGCCTGGTGCTACTGGGCCCCTGGGTGCCTGTTGTTGCAGGTGCTGCCGAGCCCCTGGGTTCCTAGTGCTGCTGGGCCCCTGGGTGCCTGGTGGTGCTGGGCCCCTGGGTGCCTGGTGCTGTCGGGCCCCTGGTGCTGCCGGGGGCCTTGTGCTGCCAGGCCCCTGGTGGTGTCTGGTGCTGCGGGGTGCCATGGTGCCTGGTGCTGTCGGGGGCCTGGGCGCCTGGTGCTGCCGGACATCTGGTGCTGCCGGGCGTCTGGTGGTGCCTGGGGCTGCCGGGCCCCTGGTGGCTGCCGGGCCACTGGTGGTGCCTGGCGCTGATGGGGGCCTAGTGGTGTTGTTGAGGGTCGCAGTTCAATCACAAGTCCACCAGCCACTCCTAATTATATATATACTAGTAAAAAGGCCCGATGCTGTCGCATCGGGAGTGGGGTGACATAGAGATGGGGGGCGGGCAGTTTGGCATTGGGGCCGGCAGCTGTGACTTGACCCTGTGGGGTGTCAGCAGGGGCAGTGTGGGGAGTGAGGGCATGTGGGGGGGTAAGAGAGGTGAGCAGGGGCAGTGTGGGGAGGTGAAAGGGATAAACAGCGGCAGTGTGGGGTGAGTGGGGGCATGAGCAGGGGCAGTGTGGGTGATTGGGGGGGGTAAGCAGGGGCAGTGTGGGTGATTGTGGGCAGTTGGGGGGGTGAGAGGGGTATGGAGTGATGAGATAAGGGGGGTAAGAGGAGTGAGCAGGGGCAGTGTGGCTGAGTGGGGGGTAATCAGGGGCAGTGTGGGTGATTGTGGTAATTTGGGGGGGGTGAGAGGGGTAAGCTGGGTGAGTGGGGGGGTAAGCTGGAGCAGTGTGGGTGAGTGGGGGCAGTGTGGGTGAGTGTGGGCAGTGTGGGTGAGTGTGGGGTAATCAGGGGCAGTGTGAGGAGTGAGTGAGGGCATAGGGGGGGGGAAGAGGAGTGAGCAGGGGCAGTGTGGGTGAGTTGGGAGGGCTATGGAGGGTGAGTATGGGTGAGCAGGGGCAGTGTGGGTGATTGGGATGTAATGAGGGGCAGTGTTGCAGATGTTAGCCCCGCTGCCCTTGTAACGTTAGTTGAGGAGGGGGGGTGGTGGTAGCAGACTGCAGGCCGCCGGGCCTGCAAGCTGCAATGAGAGTGCGCCGGTGGCGGCGGCATCAGAGCGAGGGCCGCAGCAGCGGGCAGCTTGTGTGATGAAGGGGGCCGCAGATGCTGGCGGCGGCCCCTTCTATAATGTTGCTTACTGTGGCTTTGGCGGGCCTGGAGGCTGGAAAGAGAGTGCGGCGGCGGCATCAGAGCAGTGGAGGCAGGAGCGTGCGGGGGTGTGTGGTGACGGGAGCCTGCAGGGAGCAGCCGGCAGGCAGCGGCATGAGTGTCGTAATATAGCAAGCGAGAAAGAGAGACGGCACTCACCGAGGTGTAGATGAAACAGCGGTGTCCTTTTTATTGCAGGGACATAGCACAGATCATCAGCAGTTTAGCGCACGCGCCCTTGCCCCATAGCGGCACAGTGGCCGGAATCGCGCAAAACTGCCGATTATGTATAGAGATAGGCATTTGTACACGTCTGCACACTGCAAGTAAATGATGCGGACACCAGAGCCGTCTCAAGCCTTACTCATGCCTACGCCAAATGGGATTAAACACTGCGCAAGCGTTTATTGAAACACACATTTTTATACAGAAAGCAAGAGGCGTGTTAGAATTCTAGAACTTTCTACAAAGTGATCATCTCCTAATTGGTCAATTCTTATCAAATTATTCTAATATCTAAATTCCTCCCTTAATGGGTTGGCTTATATCTCAGATATATTTATGGAGCGTGGGCACCATCTAGTGTATAACAGACAGCATGACAACATAACATTTCCAAATTACAATATATATATTTTAGAGAAGAGTTGAGATATTTTTAACCCTATATAAACATTTCATGTCTTTCCATCCTCATCAGCGTCTGGTGTTGCCGGGGGTCTGGGTGCCTGGTGCTGCCGGGCCTATGGGTGCCTGGTGATGTGGGCCCCTGTGTGCCTGGTGCTGTGGTGCCGGGTGCCTGGTGCTGCTTGGTGCTGACCGATGCCTGGTGCTGAGAAAGTGCCTGGCAGTGCTGGGTGCCTGGTGCTGCCGGGTGCCGCTGTGTGCCAGAGACCAGGAGCCGCAGAGGAAGAAGCTGCTGGATGCCTGGTGCTGGTGACCGGGAGCCGCAGAGGAAGAAGCTGCTGGGTGCACTGTACCTGGTGCTGGATACTGGGAGCCACAGAGGAAGAAGCTGCCAGGGGCCTGCTGCCTGGTACCTGGTGCCGGTGAGCAGGAGACTAGGAGCTGCAGAGGAAGAAACTTCCTGGTGCCCAGTGCCTGGTGCCGGCAAGTGGGAGACCGGGAGCCGCAGAGGAAAAAGCTGCCAAAATCAGTAGTGTGGAGTCAGGTAAGGCGCTGATACAACCGAAGATGATAGCCTGGGGGGGACAGAGTGGGATGGATGGATGAGTGGGTCGGCCTAGAAGAGGGGGCAGAATTTGATAGATGGATGGATGGGGCAGCCTGGAAGAAGGGGCAGAATGGGATGGATGAGTGGGGGAGGGGTGTCATGGAAAAGGGGAGAGAACAGGATGGATGGATGGATGGGGGCAGCATAGAGAAGGGTGAGAATGGGTTGGATGGATGGGGGTGGCATGAAAAAGGAGGGAGTGGATGGATGGGGTAGAAGGTACATGGATGGTTTGGTGGATGGGGGAGAAGGTGCTTGGATGGATGGGCGGATAGAGGGAGAAGGTACATGGATGGATGGGGAGGAGAAGCTATATGGAACGTGGGGGGGAGAAGCTAGATGTATTACCTATACACACACTGACACCATATACAGAGTTCCTGTGTATAATGTCAATGGTGATCATTGCATTACCTGTACATTGACACTATATACAGAGCTTCTGTGTATAATGTCACTGGTGATGACTGTATAACTTTGTACACTATATATAGAACTCCTGTGTATAATGTCACCGGTGATAGTATTACCTGTACACTGACACTATATACAGAACTCCTGTGTATAATGTCACTGGTGATCACTGTAGTGTAGACTGACCCAATATACAGAGATTTTTTACATTTTTGTTAATTTACTATTATTTGTCACTGTGGTGGCATTATGTGCTTTGGTCTTGACATGACAGTATTTATCCCTTGTATGTGGCATTATTCGGTCACTATGTGGTGGTAACATGTGGTCTCATGATGTGGTAGTATTTATACCTTGTATGTGGTAGCATTTGATCACTATGTGGTGGCATTATGTGCTTTGGTCATGGTGTGACTGTATTTGTGCCTTGTATGTGGCATAATTTGGGCACTATATGGTGGTAATATATGATCTGGTCATGGTATGGTGGTATTTCTGCCTTCTATCTGGTATTATTGGTCTTGGTAGAGTGGATTGTGGTCGGTCATTTGTTTTATCTGATATCAATAAGTGGAAACTTCTTTATTTCCAATAGATATTAAATACTTGGATGCTTAACCCATCGCCGTCTTGAGACACAGCAGCAGAGATGCAGTTAGGCAGGGTTCACATTTGCGTGCGATGAGCACTGTGAACGCAGCATACCTGAGCGCAGCAAAATGCAGGCACTATGCGCTCCTATGTTTAACATAGGAACACATAGTGCCTGTGTGTACCTGCGCTCAGCTGCGCAAAATTTATGCACAAGCCGAATGCAAAATGTTGCATTTTTTGTGCGTAGCTGTGTGCTTGCTTTATACACATGCAGACAGCCGCGCACAAAAAATGAATGAAAGTGAATCTGTGTGCACAAACACTGTGGAAGATGTCCTCCTCCAAGGTCATCTATAGGTGATCTACGTTCTCTTCTTCTTTTCTCTTTTTTCTTCTTTTCTCTTCCTTCTTTCCTCTTCTTTCTTCTTCTTCTTTCTTCTTCTTTCTTCTTCTTTCTTCTTTCGTCTTCTTTCTTCTTCTTTCTTCTTCTTTCGTTTTCTTTCTTCTTTTTTCTTCTTCTTTCTTCTTTTTTCTTCTTCTTCTTTCCTCTTCTTTCTTTTTCTTCTTTCCTCTTCTTCTTCTTCTTTCCTCTTCTTTCTTATTGTTCTGTCATCTTCTTTCTTCCTCCCTGCCGCTGCTGCCGCTGGTTTAAAATAGCCGGCGGGAAAGCCAGCGGTAAATCCCAGTAATTCAAATGACCAGCATCAGTGGGGCGGGAAAGCCGGCGGTGAAGACTTTTCACCGCTGGCTTTCCCGCCGGCTATTTTAAACCAAATATGGATACAAATTAAAACCAACGAACCAAAATGTCTTTAAGGTACATAGAGTCACACGATGCATCTTCATGCGTTACAACCAGTTTTATTTGTAGAAAAACAAGTGATTGTCACAGCTAGTAAGCAAAAAGTGCATCAGTGCAAAAGGGGGGGTTTTTCAAGGACAAAGTGCAGGGTGACCCAGAGTTTTACATTGCAGACATCTCAATGGTAATGACGTTAATATAAAAGGTAAAATTCCCCCAACAAAGAATACAGTTGCAGCCTTTTGCATAAGTTGCAGCCAAGGTGATTACAGCCAATTTACAACATCATAAACATACAACTAGAACCAATGTCAGGGAAACAAGAGGTTAATAAATAGTTCTCATACCAGAGATGCCTGCTGCCTGGGGACTGTGTCAGGGAGAAGCCCCGACACGTGTTTCGTTTGTAAATTGGCTGTAATCACCTTGGCTGCAACTTATGCAAAAGGCTGCAACTGTATTCTTTGTTGGGGGAATTTTACCTTTTATATTAACGTCATTACCATTGAGATGTCTGCAATGTAAAACTCTGGGTCCTGTGTTTGATCTCTCTTTTCACCCTGCACTTTGTCCTTGAAAACCCCCCCCCTTTTGCACTGATGCACTTTTTGCTTACTAGCTGTGACAATCACTTGTTTTTCTACAAATAAAACTGGTTGTAACGCATGAAGATGCATCGTGTGACTCTATGTACCTTAAAGACATTTTGGTTCGTTGGTTTTAATATGTGTATATGTCGGTACTTTCACAACAGGTCATGTTGATTCTCTGGTTGTTTATCAAATATGGATACAAAGTTGCACACTCCTTTAGATGTTTTTGATGCAAGGTTTATTATGAACAGTTAATGGCCACAGATGTCAACGCGTTTCGACTTTAACCAAAGCCTTGATCACGACAATTGGCTATGAAACAAAACAAATAAAAGTGTATAAATATTTACAAACATATAGTGTCACCTGTGCTGTAGGGAGCACAGGAAAAAGGCAATTTACATATTTACATAGGTCAACGATACTGTTGAGGACAGCAAGAATGTATTACTGTCCCAGAGGATGTTATTAGTACATAGAAGGTAATAGGGGAGCTGAGCAGTTAGTTTAGGGAGTGCCAAAGAGTTGGTCAGTAGCGATTGGAGGAAGGTATAGACAGGTTAGAGAGGAATTAAATATAAATAGGTGTATATAGATATACTTAATTAGACATATTTAGTTAGAGAGATAGGGTCGTAGTATGAAAAAGTATCCGAGTTACCAGGTGTGGGTCATGGAATGTTCTAGGATAAGATTGGAAAGAGGCGTCTTTCCTTGGTGGCGAACGCTCGATTAAGGTGGTTTGCTTTATTTCAATAATTCCCAAATGGGGATAGGCGTTTTTCAGCACGGTCCTATGGAAAGCAATATCATAGCTGTCACTATTATGGCAAGAAGATCAACCAGAGCTAAATAAAGTACCATGTAGCGTTAGTCCCTCCAAGCTGACAAATCATTAGTATTATGTGATTATATATTTTGATTATATCTCCTTAATTTCAATGTAGCCTAAAAAGATATATGTGTCAAATAGGTTGTATAATATATGTGCAGAGCTAATTGTTGTCAAAACAAAAGTTCCTTCTGCTTTTTACCCAAAGTGCATGTTGGGCATTAATGGACAGAGTGCCTGTCATTATATAGTTAAATACCTTCTTTCAGTGATAGGTCCGCCCCCGTCAGAGTCCTGGTAGGAATGAGCACAGTGTGTTATCAGTTGCTGCTATTTATAGCAGAAAACAGGAAGTGGGGAATCCGCACATGCTCAGTAGCGTGTCTCGGACAAAGTGTGGCAGAAGTGCCATGTTAGGTATATGCTAACCAGTGACTGCTTGTAGTTGAGAGTGCAATGCATCATGGGAGGGAAGGGGAGGAGCCGTTCTCAGCCTGTCAGCTTCAGTGTAAACAATGCTGCTAGTAGTAATTATAGCAGGAGATCGGTGTGAAGGGGGGCTGAATGAAGGGTGTGTTATGGAGTATTCCACAGGAGGTATATTATACAAGAAGACAAGATCAATATTAGATATTTCAGTATTAGGAAGAATGTAAAAGGCCCAAAGGGTGAAGACATTGAGAGGAACAGAAGACATATACTTTATCAATATTGTGACGTCATGCTTAGTATCTTATAGTAGATATATTGTTCTCATGTATTATATCTCAGAGTAATGGCATACATATTGGTTATGATCCAATAAAAATGGATCTAGATGATAAGATTTATTATTTCACTTCAGGAAAAACGGGAGAGAAGTGAGTTAGTACAATGGAAACTGTGATGGAGACAACCCTTGTTAAAAACAAGGTCAGCTGGACCACTGCTTCATTGTTATGTTGAAGGCAACAATGTGTATATAGTGCCTAAAACTTTTAAGGCACAAATTTCTTCGGTCACATTCTTCATTTATAACCTATATTGGGGGAAAAAAAGGTTAAGAGACACAGGGGGTCCCAACCCTCAGCAACAGATATCTAGGTCATTAGGAGCAAGACTAATATCTATACGGTACAGGCTCTAGTTGGGATCTTACCATTCCAGTGCAATGACTAGGGGAAGGGAAGGTGAAAGGGTTTGGCGACCCTTATCTCTCAGTATATCTAAAGTAAGTGGAAGAAAAAAAGGAAAGATCATTAGTGGGTTATTTTAACAGAACCAATCCATTTCTCTATTGAGCCCATGGGGATGTAGTGTTTTCAGTGTGTAGATCCAAAAACTTTCCCTGCTCTTCAGTAATTTGACATGATCACCACCTCGTCTGGGTCTCTCTACTTGTTCGATGATCTGGTACCGTAGTTGTGATATAGAGTGATTAGCCTCATGGAAGTGGTGTGGTATGGGTAAGCAATTCCTTTCACATCTAATGGTAGACTTGTGGCTAGCTATTCTTTCCTTGATATGTTGGGTAGTCTCACCTACATAGAGGAGGCCACAGGGACACTTGATTATATATACAACGAAGTTGGAGTTACAAGTGTAAAAACCTTTGATGGGATATGTTTTGCCTGTGTGGGGGTGTGTGAAGTGTTCACCCCGGATTATATTGGAACATGATGGACAGTTCAAACATGGGAAGGTTCCCCTCCTTGGTGTATCTAGGAATGTTTGTCTCGGTAATGTTTTCAAGCTCCAATATCGGCTCTCACTATTTTATCCTTGAGGTTTGGTGGACGTCGTTTACACATGAGTGGTGGGGTACTGAATACTTCCATGTTGGGATATGCTCTTTGAAGAAGAGGCCAATGATGTTTAATTATGTTATATACAACTGGCATTGATGGGTGGTGTCCATGTACAAAGGGGATTCTTTCCGGTTTGTTGATGGAGATAGAGGTTTCTGGTGGATTTAGTATTCTGTCAGTTTCCTCCATAAGGAGTTTCTTGGGGTATTGGCGTTCAATGAATTTCTTGTTCATCTCCTCAAGTCTAACCGGTAGGGTCTCCTTCTCTGATACAATACGGGCCACCCGTTGAAATTGAGATCTAGGCAGACTATTTTTGGTGGTGGAGGGGTGACAACTACTATAGAGTAGGAGGCCGTTCTTATCAGTAGGTTTTTGGTAGAGGTCAGAGCCTAATGTGTTGTTACTTTTTTTGAAAATTTTAGTATCAAGGAAACTCACTTCGGTGTCGCTGGATGTCATAGTGAAAGAGAGTTCCTGTCTTATTGTGTTAATTTTAGTAAAAAATGAGTCAAGTGAAGTTTGATTACCATGCCAGATACAAAATATATCATCGATATATCTTAGCCATATCAAGGCGTGGTTCTGGAAGAGAGAATTTGGGTATATGTACTGGGTTTCAAAATCATGCATGTATAGATTTGCATACGCCGGTGCGACATTTGAGCCCATAGCGGTCCCCCGTTTCTGGACATAGAAGTCGTCACCATACAAGAAATAGTTTTCCCTCAGGACCAGATTCAATAGGTCTAGGCAAAGTTCGATGGAATTTGGAGTAAGGGTACTTGTAGTTTCAAGGGCTCTCTGGGTGGCCTCCATACCCTTGTCATGATCGATCGAGGTATAGAGGCTGTTTACATCCATGGTAGCCAAAAGGCTACCAGGAGGGATTGAGTTTAGTTGGCGAATTTTTGATAGAAAGTCATTCGTGTCTAGTACAAAGGAATCCATTTTTCTCGCTAATGGTGTAAGGATTTTCTCTAAATACACAGATAATGGAGCTAGTATGGAATCAGTTGAGGCTACAATTGGTCGCCCGGTGGATTGGTGAAATTTTTATGAATTTTTGGCAGGATATATATGACTGGAGTGATGGGGTTGGAATTAGTTAGAAAAGTCTTTGTTTTGGCATCTATAGTACCCATATGGAGATGCTTGGTCAGTGTGGAATCTATTTTCCTCTGAATTGAATATAGTGGGTCTGTATTTATTCTATTGTAAGTGGTGGTGTCGCTCAACTGTCTCTCAATCTCCATTTTGTAGTCTCTTTTGTTCATGATTACTATAGAATTACCCTTGTCGGCTGGTTTTATAGTAATTGCTTTATTGTGCTGTAGTGCAGTAAGGGCTTGGGTTTCCTCAGATGTTACATTATTTTTGGTTTTGAATAATCCTAGTTGATGGTCGTGAATATGGGAATCAACATACCCTATTGGCTATTTTAAACCAGCGGCGGGAGGAAGAGATCAGCGGAGGCGGCTGGGAGGAGATCTCAGCCGCTGATTCGGTGGCCGGGCACACTCACAGTGACATTTCATGTGAACGCATGCGGACAATCTCCGCTGCGTTCACATGAAAGTGTTTGCGTTCGGCACTGCGTATGGGTAAGTGCTGCATATGCTGCAGTGCCAAATGCAAATGTGAAGCCAGCCTTACAGAGGTTCGCCAGTGAAAGCAAGTTGAGCATTTGGTGAGATTTCCACCTCAGTATTTATAAGACAAAACCAGGAGAGGGTGAGAAATGCAGAAACATTACCTCTGATTGCTCCACTCCTGGTTTTGTCTTACAAATACTGAGGTAAAAAACTCACCAAATACTCAAAGCTTCACATTCTTCTGATGGTGCGGATTCCACCAATAAATAAGTGATCACCTTCCTAACCTGTGCATCGCTGATAACTTGTTTTCATCAAAAAATCCCTTTAATACAAACTACAGTAATGGTACATTGCAGTAATGGTGAGCGCACAGTGATGTGCAGGAGCTGCCTGGGTTTTACAGTCCACGCTCCACTATAATGGCCCCTTTACACGCAGCTACAGGTAACAGGTTTTCCACAGGTAACTTACTGGCTGCAGTGAAATCATGGAGACATGGTTCTATCTTGTTGCTGTGTACAAATGGAATCATGTCTCCATGATTTCACTGCAACCAGTAAGTTACCTGTGGAAAACCTGTTACCTGTAGCCGCGTGTAAAGTGGCCATTATAGGTATAACGGATAACAGGTATTTGCATATAGCTGAAAAATGGACGGGCCCGGGTGGGTGGGCTCTGGGGTCAATTTTCCTGGTGGGCCCCAGACACCCCAGTCCGGTGCTGGACCAGATGATGCAGCTGGCTGCAAAAAAACAGAACTCTGCACTCTCACAGTGGTGCCCTATTGGTATTGGGAAGCAAAATTGTGTTGGCATTGATTATTGCAGATGGGCTGATGTTGCTTGCTGCATCATTTGTCTTCACCCTAACGGTTCGCTCACACTGATGTACAACAAAGCCTAGTGTTATACCAGTGTTATACTAAAGCACAACGCAGATCTGTTTTTCTCATGCCTATTTAGTATGAGAAAACAATTGCAGCATGCTGAAAGTGGCTCTGATATTCGGATATCTATATGCAGTTACTTATGATGTTTGGGCAGACTGTAGTTAGGCACTGTATAACTACCCATAGCAGCTGCAGCTATTTTTCCTAGTACGGTAATTGGTCTGGCGTACACTTTGTTATATCAGCATTGCCAAACTGCCCCTTAGGGTATACTGCTTATTTCTAACTAAGATTAGCATTGTGGTCTATTGCTATAGCCTATCCCTGATGTAGCGTTATAAAATTACTTAAGTGTTTTGGGTTCAGTGGTAGTTTTTTGACTTTACTCTGTCTTCCCTCCTGTTGTTGGCTTTAACATCTATGCCACTATTTTTTCTCTCCATAAAGATCTGTATATTTTTTATCTATACCTACCTATCTATGTATTATATTGATCAAATAAAGTTGTTAATAATTTTCTAAAATACTACTCTTGATAGTGTCTTTTAGTGATTGTGGCCAACACACACTCTCACTTGTTTTTGGGTTCTGCTATGTTTGTTCCATCCATTTGAATTAAGGGGCTCCTTCTGTAGGTGCTACTTTAAGGGGTTTTCCCAAGTTTGTGATACGCCTGCAGTCACTGTATGTGGCACTCTGTGACTGCAGACTTCTGAGTTCTTAACGTGCACACACTGTCCGCTGTCAGGATTCTCTGGTGCTGGCGGTGAAAGTAGTAGGTCATGAATCCATAAGTATGTGATTTACACGCATGCAGTCACATACTGACTAAACATGCGAGGCTTCGACCAAAGAAAATGAACTGAACGAGGCTGGACACATCAAGTCAGAATGTTGCTAGAAGTATATAAATCTCATATGTATGCTCACATGACCGTCCAAGCTTGCCATTAGCACAAGAGTATCCTGAGAGTGTGCAGACCACACGCTGTGAGAATTCAGAGACCTGCAGTCACTTAGAGGGACTGCAGACTTTCATCTCAAACCTGGATGAGCCCTTTAATTCAAACATTAAGCACTGTAGCCCAATCCTAACAGCATGTCATATACTTTGTTTTTCATTGAACATTAAGAGAATTAGATAGAGCAGCTCATTGGCACGTGAATGTAAGTATATAAATCGCATATGAATGATTGGTCACATGACGACTACTCAAACTGCTGGGCGGGGGAGGGGTAGCGCCAAACTGAATTCTTGCCCCGGGTGACAGAAAACCTCGATGCACCTCTGATCTGAGTGCAGTACGATTAATGTGTTAACGTGGACACAGGCAATGAAGAAGATGAAGTACCGTATATACTCGCGTCTAAGCCGAGTTTTTCAGCCCAAAATTTGGGCTGAAAAGTCCCCCCTCGGCTTATACGCGAGTATAAGTATACAGCAGCAGCCCCCGGAGGTATACAGGCCCCCCATCATGATCCAGGGCCCCCCCCTTGCGCGGCACACCTGTAAAGTAAAATCATACTTATCAGTGTCCTGTCGCGCTGTCCCGCCGCTTGCCGACATGACGATCCCGGGCTTCATTCAGCGTCTTCCCGCGGCTTACTGTAGTCGCGGGCAATGACGTCATTGCCCGCAACCACAGGAAGCCGTAAGCCACAAGACGCGGAATGAAGCCCGGGATCGTCATGTTGGCAAGCGGCGGGACGGCGCGACAGGACACTGATAAGTATGATTTTACTTTACAGGTGTGCCGCGCAAGGGGGGGGGCCCTGGATCATGATGGGGGGCCTGTATACCTCCGGGGGCTGCTGCTGTATACAGCCCTGGGGCTGCTGCTGTATACACCCCTGGGGCTGCTGCTGTATACAGCCCTGGGGCTGCTGCTGTATACTACCACTGGGGCTGCTGCTGTATACAGCCCTGGGGCTGCTGCTGTATATACCCCTGGGGCTGCTGCTGTATACAGCCCTGGGGCTGCTGCTGTATACACCACTGGGGCTGCTATATACTACCTAAGGGCTGCTGTATATACCTCTGGGGCTGCTGTATACACCACTAGGGCTGCTGTATATACCTCTGGGGCTGCTGTATACTAACCACTGGGGCTGCTGCTGTATATACCTCTGGGGCTGCTGTATACACCACTAGGGCTGCTGTATATACCTCTGGGGCTGTATATACCTCTGGGGCTGCTGTATACTACCTCTGGGGCTGCTGTATACTACCACTGGGGCTGCTGTATACTACCACTGGGGTTGCTGTATACTACCACTGGGGCTGCTGTATAGTACCACTGGGGCTGTATATACCTCTGGGGCTGCTGTATACTACCACTGGGGCTGCTGTATACACCTCTGGGGCTGCTGTATACTAACCACTGGGTCTGCTGCTGTATATACCACTGGGGTTGCTGTATATACCTCTGGGGCTGCTGTATACCACACTGCTGGGGGCTGTATACCTGTGCTGGGGTCCACCCTCGGCTTATACACGAGTCAATAGGTTTTCCCAGGTTTTGGGGGCAAAAGTAGGGGGGTCGGCTTATACACGGGTCGGCTTATACACGAGTATATACGGTAATTAAGTTCTTGATTTTCTCCTCACCTGTGCTCTGATTCTCACATTCGAGGGAATTACTGACACTTGGCCCTCGCTCGCATCAGAGTTTAAGTCGTGTCAGTAACATATTGCATCCAATTCTTTGGCATGAGAAAATCGTCGCTGGTGTGAGCGAGCCCTTACATTAGCTTCTTATTCTCCTTTAGAATAGGTCAACAGCATTGTGATGAATTAGCAATGGTCTTATTTTTATGATCAGCCTAATTTGTCACTCATTATATTATAATCAGGAAAGAGCTATCAGCTCACCACGTAATTACTGACATGCACGGGCCGGCGCCCTGGATCCGCATGGGCAATCAGCAAGGAAAATGAAATGGTCCAGCCTCCCAGTTTCAAATGCGATGAAATTTATTACATTTTCCATCAGACCTGGCGCAACTGCTTCCTGCCATGTCATTTACATGTTGATGGTTTCCGGACTGTGCTGTATATGGAAGTCTGACGGAAAATTTTATAAATTTTATCGCATTTGAAACTGGAAGCAGGGCCATTTCTTTTTCCTTGCTGATTATATTATAGACCACCAGGAAGGAGGCACCTGAGATTTTAGCCCAGATACCTCTACTGACTTTGATCCAGGTTTGGCATCCTACATCTTTTGTTTTAGGATAAACCTATTTCTTTTTCTTTTTTGATTATTTCGTCTTTTTAGCAGATACTTCAGTATATTATTTTATGCATGTTTTATGTATAAAAAACTGGAAATACTTAAACAATTTATATGTTGAAATATTTACCGTATATGTATTTGTATATTTCTTAGTTTTTTTTAATGATGACTGAAAATGTTAGAATAAATACAAGGAAGAGCTCCAGCAAGAAAATATAAAAGAAAACAATGTACCCAGCGCTCGAAATATTACCCTTCAGGTGCTTGTCAGAGCTGCTAACTAATTTGCACATCTACATCAAGCATTTGACAGATGCAGTACTTACCGTACATGCTTGCTTTTAATAGCATGTACAGGAGACAGTAAGAGAAAGGTTGAAACATCTAACTTCTGATTTAGATACCTAAAGTAAAATATCTGACTACACATGCAATACAAGACAACACAACACAGTGTTCATTCCAGTGTAGAGCACTAAGGACTGGGATATTCAGGCTACTGAAGAAGGGTAGTACACTGATTGCTATGTCATAGTTGTGGCCATCTCAACAAGTAAAAAGAAGGTAGAATGTTTGAGATGCCAGTTGGAATGTTCAGCCTGGATGTGGCTGGTACTGCAAGGGGTCTCTGGGAGATAAATGGTGGAAGCAGTGCAGGTAGTTATCTCTTCATAACCAGGGCTGGCTCCGAGGGAAGTAATAATCTGGGTAGTGCAGTGGGAGGAAGACAGCAGGAGACATGAGGGTCATTTTACTGTTTGCTGTAAAGTCCAGACAGATCCACAGGGCACCATACTTCTCTATCAGGCTTCCAGTCTGGCTGGTCTGATGGGAGCTTGTTCCTCTGCCGGATTGTAGTCTTGCCTACCACTGCTACTTTATTGTCTCAAGGTTTCTTGGAGCCTGGAACTACCGATACCACCTTGCTTCTGGTTCCCTTTGTGTTTTCTCCAGCTGGGCAGGCAACGCAGGTTCTGTAGGCATTTGTGCCTGGAGCAGGTCCCTGACCCTGTGGGTTACTGAACCTCTGGAAACTACAAATGCTGCTGGGCATTATGGACCCCCACAGCCTTTCCAGATTCTGTAACCAGACCTTGGAAGTCAGGGTGACCTAGTGGCTGATACCTTGAGTCCTTGTCCAGCTCTTCCCTGCAGAGAGCTTCATACAGCCCTGACTGCAAGGACAGTCTTAATCTTCTTCACTATGCTGCTCTAAACTGAAACTGAAAACTTACTAACCCCTCCCTCTGACCTGGGAGTGTGTCACATGCACAAACCAGGCATCAAGTGCACAATCTCCTATTAAGGGATAAAGGCATCATGTGTGAATGTTCCAGCCTCCAGCAGAGAAATCATCACTCCCATCAGACTAACAGTACAATACAACATGCAGTACCATTGTGTGGTGACCGGATGCAGGGGCGCCACACTAGTTTTACAGGCAATGTTTTGCATACTTAGTTTTACTTTCAGTACTGGCTTGTAAGTATAGTGGTTATAAAAAGTCTACCCACCCCTTTTAAAATGCCGAGCTTTTACCCTGTAAAAAAAATCATATAAAGAACAATAATTTTTAAACTATTTTTATGCTTTTTATATTGCCTACAATCTGTACAATTCAATTAAAAAAGCAAATTTTCCCAGGTGGAAAAATAAAAATAAGGTACTAATTTAATGTGGTTGCATAAAAATGCACACTCTTAAGGCCCCGTCACACGGGGCGACATCGCTGCCAATTACAATCGCCCCTACGTTGCCTCATGTAAAGGGGCGATGTCGGCGCCGCCGGGAGGTCTACTCACTAGGACTCGTTACTCTGCGAGTAGTAAGGGACTCGCAGGACTCTGTACTCTGCGAGTTTCCCAGCGATTACTCGCACAGTAACGAGTCCAATGCAAATCAATGGCAATCCTAGTTTTGTCAGAGACTCTGACAAAACTAGGATTGCCATTGACTTGCATTGGACTCGTTACTGTGCAAGTAATCGCAGGGAAACTCGCACAGTAACGAGTTCGGCTGTCTGCTCTGTGCCGGGCTCGGGTCCTGCAGGCTGCCGCAGCTCCAGGGTCCTAGAGCCTGCCTGCTCTCCCTGTGTACAGACATGAATGTCTGTGCACAGAGATGATGTAGCAGAGCTGAGATTGTTCTCAGTCTGCTCACTCCCTGTGCATAGGCATCTATATCTATGCACAGGGATGTAGCAGAGAGGACATCGCGTTTTGGACTACGTCGGACGGAAGAGGATTTTTTTAATTAAAGATGGAGTCCCTAATGGCTTTTTTTTTTAATTTCTAATAAAAAATGTTCTCTGTGTTGTGTTTTTTTTAAAACAATTTAATAGAAATTCATGGCGGTCATGTCTAATATTGGCGTGACCGCCATAAATTTCGGGCTTAGGGCCAGCTGATAATACAAAGCTGGCCCTAACCTCTTTATTACCCAGCGTGCCACTGCCACCAGGGCCACTGGAAGAGCGGGGTTCAGCGCCAGAGGATGGCGCTTCAATGAACGCGCCAACTTCTGGGGCGGCTGCGGGCTGCAATTTGCAGCGGGGGGTGCCCAGAAAGTGTGGGCCTCCCTGCGCTGCAGATTCCAGCCCCCAGCTGATTAGCTGTATCTGGCTAGACATAGAAATTGCGCGGAGCCCCACGCTGGTTACCAAAATACGGCGAAGCCCACGTCATTTTTTTTCTGAAAAATCAATAAAACAATCCTAAAAAAGGGACTGCATCTTTATTAACCCCTCGCCCATGGTCCAGGGGTTAAAAAAGATGCAGTCCCTTTTATTTATATTGTTTTATGGATTTGTCAGAAAAAAATTTGACGTGGGCTTCGCCGTATTTCTGGAACCAGCCGGATCCAGCAGGCAGCGACGGGCTGCCCCCAACCCCCAGGTGCCTATTTGTACCTGGCCAGACACAAGAATATAGGGGAGCCCTTTTTTTTTATTATTTCATGAATTTCATGAAATAATAAAAAAAAAATGCGTGGGCCTCCGCGCAATTTCTATGTCTAGCCAGGTACAGCTAAGCAGCTGGGGGCTGGAATCCGCAGCGCAGGGAGGCCCAAGCTTTCTGGGCACCCCCCGCTGCAAATTGCAGCCCGCAGCCGCCCCAGAAGATGGCGCGTTCATTGAAGCGCCATCCTCTGCCGCTGAACCCCGCTCTTCCAGCGGCCCTGGTGGCGGTGGCACGTTGGGTAATAAAGAGGTTAGGGCCAGCTTTGTATTATCAGCTGGCCCTAAGCCCGAAATTTATGGCGGTCACGCCAATATTAGACATGACCGCCATGAATTTCTATTAAATTGTTTTTAAAAAAAAAACACCATACAGAGAAAAATTATTCAAAATAAAGACACAGACACCATTAGGGACTCCATCTGTATTACCACCACATTACCCTCCAAAGATCCAGGTCTTCTCTCTTCTTTCTTCTCTCTTCTGTCGTCTATCTTCTTTCTTCTTGTTGCACTCATTCAGCACTGCTACATCACACAGCAGGGGGCGGAAATGCGCTCCCCATGCTGTGTGATGAGTCAGTGAGGCTGTGAGCACGGCCCCGTTGCTATAGTAACCAAACTATCGGTTACTGTAGCAACGCTTAAGCAGTACCGACAGCACAGCGCCATGACTCATTCATAAGCTGCTGACTTTAACTCTCTGCTTACCGAGCGCCAGTAAGCAGAGAGTTAAAGCCAGCAGCCTATGAATGAATTGGCTCTGTGCTGTCGGCACTGCTTAAGCGTTGCTATAGTAACAGATAGTTTGGTTACTATAGCAACGGGGCCATGCTCACAGCCTCACTGACTTATCACACAGCACGGGGAGCGCATTTCCGCCCCCTGCTGTGTGATGTAGCAGAGGTGAATGAGTGCAACAAGAAGAAAGAAGACAGAAGAGAGAAGAAAGAAGAGAGAAGACCTGGATCTTTGGAGGGGTATGTGGTGGTAATACAGATGGAGTCCCTAATGGTGTCTCTGTCTTTATTTTTAATAAATAATTTTTTTCTGTGTGGTGTTTTTTTTTAACCCTTTATTGGAGATTCTTAGTGGCCGGGTCAAACCTGGCCTGACATTAAGAATCTCGGGCTTAATACCAGCTTGTATAACAAAGCTGGTATTAACCCCTTTATTACCCAGCGTGCCACCGCCACCACCACCAGGGCCGCTGGAAGAGCCCGGTAATGCGCCTGGAAATGGCGCTTATTATTAATGCGCCATTTTCAGGGGCGGCTGCGGGCTGCTATTCTTTAGCGTGGGGGGGCCCTATAACAATGGGCCCCCACCCCGCTGAGAATACCAGCCCTCAGCTGCTTAGTTTTACCTTGGCTGGCATGGAAAATAGGGCGGAGCCCACACATTTTTTTTTGCCAGCCAAGGGGAAATTAAGCAGCTGAGGGTGGCAGCTCGCAGTTTGCCTGCTTTCATTGGGCTAGACTTAAAAATGCTGCGAAGCCCCACGCGTTTTTTTTTTTAAATAATTATTTATTTTACACACTACAACGCCAGGTTGGTTGCCATACACTAATGTGTATGGCAACCAAGCAGAATCACTGTCCAGATTGAGAAAATCAAGTCTGATTACAACAGCCAATCACGGAGGCTCTCACAGAGTGTGAGCTCCTGTGATTGGCTGTTAGTTTGACAATGCAGTGAATATGTAATGAGCTTAATAGGCGGCCCCGGAAGTAACAGCGGGAGCCTATTAAACATGATTTAGCTATTGTAGCAGATAGAGCCTGAAGCTTCCGAGACACATCTGAGATTTGTAAATCGCACATTACTCGCTATTACTCGCTTCCCCATTCATTAACATTAGACTCGCAACGAGTAGCAAGTCCCGGGCTCGGACTCGCTAGAGTCAAGCGATTCCGAGTAATTTAGGACTCGCCCATCACTAGTACGAATCTATCACTATGGCACATCTAGACTTGCCAGTCTTTGCCCACTCTTCCTTGCAGTAACACTCTAAAACTGTAACATTGTGAGGGCATCTCCCGTGTATAGACTTCTTCTGGGCAAACATCTGCACCCCTCTGATGCAATTGCGGGACGCCAGTGGCCTGCCATGATGTCCAGGGGTCCCCTGAGGACTCTTGTGCCTGTAATGACAGTTCTCCTGTTAACAACAGGTTCTGGTTGGTGTTCATAAGAGACCATGATTTGTGCTATACACAGAAGTACTGTTCAAGTTCACTAAGGCCCCTTCCTAAGAACTGCAATAAAAAGTTAAAAGAAGTTTAAAAAATCTAAAAAAAATGCAAAAGATTCACCACCACTCTTCCTCCCCATTAAAAATACAGAAATAATAGGAAAAAAATACACACCGTATATCGTTACATGCATAACAGTCTGATCGATCAAACCATGAAATTAATTAACCCAATCTAAAAATCCTGTGTTGACAAAAACAATGCCAGAATTGGTAGAACACTTTTGTGCATGTCAGAAAATCACGAATGATGTCAGGACAGATATCAGGCAGTGACACTGTCACCTTTATTTAAGTGAATGGTTCATTTGGGTTATGTCGAGTCTACACTGTACAAGTATGTACCTATCCTTCTCCCATTACAGCTCATAAATAAGCATGTATGGTAAAATTCTAATGTGGAATCAGGAACATCAGCAGCTGTGAAGTTATACAGCTGATCCCTTGTTGCAATGGTCTTTCCTTTTGTGAAAAAGGTAAAATGAAAGCAACCTATAATCTTTTTTTTACATATATATCATTAGAAAAAGTAAAAGAAATATATTTCTAATTTGATAACATAAACCGTGTTCAGAGCAGGAACCTGAAGTAGGGCTCTCCACTGTCTCAGTATTTTGAGAATTCAGTGAGACATCCTGTGTCTAAACTGGGAAATACCACTGTGTGCTTGGGGGGTCAGGGGACTATGTAGAATATAATAATAATACTTATTCACTTATATAATACCATTAATTCCCCAGCACTTTACAGACGTCATCATCACTGGTCCCATCGGAGCTCACAATCTAAATATACTATCAGTATGTATCTGTCAGTTTGCTGAGTAACTGCTCAGTCTTCCAATCTGTTGCTGAGTTTTGCTGAGCTGTCAGTCTGTTTATTAACAGCTCAGTTAGACAATCTTAGACAGGGAGTTACCGGGTTTCTTAAGGTGTTCCCTGTTGTCTGTGGTTGCCAAGCTACTTAGCTGATGCCATGCCTTGGGTTTCAATCCAGAGATTGTGTGATCAATTTCTTTCTCTACTGAGTCACAGCATGGTCAATCCCTAATTATTGTTTACTTTTTTTTCTATCCTTTTGGATTATGGTCAGCAGTTTTTTTTTCATTTGTTCATTAGGTCTGTCCTATCACATTTTGGATGTGACTTGCTTGTACCTTCATCATACTGGTCTTCTCCGCTAGCTATGTAGTTTTGTGGATCCTGCTTAGGAGTTTCAGAGCCACTGCCAAGGATTTTTGTTGGTCAGATAAAGAACAGCTTGATATTGTAAAACTAGGATATGGAATGACTGGACTGCAGGCCAGCAAAGCAGAATACCAAACACACAGAGATCTCCACAGAGCAGAAGAAAACAGAGAAATGTGAACTCCTCCAGGAACAAAAGACAAATGGCAAGGAATGATCCACTTCCAAGCATTATATGCTCCAAGAACCAGATTGACAATCCCCATCACCTGGGAAGCCCACACAGTCAGCTGCATCACCAGCAACAACCACCGGAGGGAGCTCCAATGAATTCACAACATTACCCCCCTTGAGGAGGGGGTCACCGAAGCCTCAACAGAGGCCCCAGGCCTATGAGGATGAGCCAGATGAAAAGCACAAACTAAGTCAGGAGCATGAACATCCAAGGCAGAAATCCAAGAATTATCCTCCTGGCCATAACCCCGCCATTTAACAAGGTACTGGAGCCTCCATCTCGAAAGACGAGAATACAAAAATCTTCTCAACCTCATACTCCAACTCACCATCAATCAGGACCGGGCCGGAGGGGCCACAGCAGGAACCATGGGCTCAACAAATCTCAACAAGGACTTATGAAAAACATAATGAATCGCAAAAGAGGTCAGAAGCGCCAACCGAAAGGAGACAGGATTAATAACTTCAGAAATCCTGTATGGACCAATGAACCGAGGCTTAAATTTAGGAGAAGAAACCCTCAAAGGAACATGGCAAGAGGACAACCATGAACCATCACCAACTTGAAGCCGAGAACCAACACACCGATGATGGTTAGCAAAACGTTGAGCTGCTTCCTGAGAAAGATGTAAGTTGTCAACTGCACAATCCCAAATCTGCTGCTACCGCTCAACCACAGAATCCACACCTGGACAGGCAGAAGGCGCAACCTGCCCCGAAGAAAAACGAGGATGAAAACCAAAATCACAAAAGAAGGGCGAAACCAATGTAGCCGAACTCTCCCGATTATTAAGCGCAAACTCAGCCAAAGGCAAAATGGCAACCTAATCATCCTGATCCGCAGACACAAAACATCTCAAATAAGTCTCCAAAGTCTGATTAGTTCTCTCTGTCTGAATTGTACAAAAACTACTAGAAAAAACATCATCAAAAAACTTACCATCAATGCCATAGACAAAAACCAATACTGCACTTGCAGGACGCAGTCAGACCCCACTTGTGTAGCAAGCCCAGGTGCCGGCTGATAAATCACCTCAACCTACAAACAAGGTGTGGGAGGCGACTTGCCATGCAACTATGGGCCTGCATAGGGCACAATTCACACTGATACATATGGTGCAGAATGTCTGAAAGCTACCCAAAAGCTCTGCTGCCTGAGCAATGGGCCGCACAGTACAATGTTTCTGCACCACTAGATGAATGGCGCCCCCTAGGGGCCCAACTACACCCTGAAATGAATAAAAAAGTGCAGAAACGTTTTTTGTATAATGAACAAAAAACTTTTATAAATGGGATATTGGTTCATGTGTTGGCCAAGACACTTAAGCTCATGATCCACGTCACGGATTCCCATGCTCATGAGTCCTATCAAAATTGTACAAAGACTACTAGAAAAAGCAGCATCAAAAGACTTACCATCAATGCCATAGACAAAAACCAATACTGCACTTGCAGGATGCAGTCAGACCCCACTTGTGTAGCAAGCCCAGGTGCAGGCTGATAAATCACCTCAACCTACAAACGAGGTGTGGGAGGCTGTCACGCTTCCGGGGGAAGGCGCCCTAGAGTGGACCCACTGGGCCGTGGTACCGAACTCCCCTGGGTGAGCTGATCCTAGTTTACCCAACCCCTATACAGGGATTGTCAGGGGCAAGCCCTGGGGGTCTAAATACCACAGCAGCTAGTACCAGGGGGGCCTATACTAAGGAACAGAGAAGTATTCCAGGTAACAGGGTACAAGGCTAGAGAACCAGGAATGGTGCTACCGGGGAAGAGCACCGCAAGGGTTCCAGGACACAGAGCACAAGGAAGGCCTGACCAACAGCCAGCAAAGCAGAAGCAAACTGACTTAATAATCAGGCACCTCCCATCAAAGGAGGTGGCCTGATATACCATGGGAAGAGCAGCTATTGGTCAAGGGGAGTGTCAGGTTGGATCGTGCCGGCTCCTAGAGTCACAGGGAAGGAATGCACCTAGCGCGCCGCTGATTGGTCACATAAATACGACCATAGCAATGTGCTCACGTGCGAACCCATCAGCTGACAGGAAGGGAACATGGCGACGGCTCCGAGACACAGCATACCTGGATGCCGGACGCCCGGTCGGCAGAGGAGCAGGAGATGCCGACCCGGGAGAGGTGAGCTGGGAAGCGGTGCCAGGGGTCCTAACAGAGGTGACTTGCCATGCAACTATGGGCCTGCATAGGGCACCATTCACACTGATACCGTCTGAATTGTACAAAAATTACTAGAAAAAGCAGCATCAAAAAACTTACCATCAATGCCATAGATAAAAACCAATACTGCACTTGCAGGACGCAGTCAGACCCCACTTGTGTAGCAGACCAGGTGCCGGCTGATAAATCACCTCAACCTACAAACAAGGTGTGGGAGGCGACTTGCCATGCAACTATGGGCCTGCATAGGGCACAATTCACACTGATACATATGGTGCAGAATGTTTGAAAGCTAGTGCTACCCAAAAGCTCTGCTGCCTGAGCAATGGGCCGCACAGTACAATGTTTCTGCACCACTAGATGAATGGCGCATCCTAGGGGCCCAACTACACCCTGAAATGAATAAAAAAGTGCAGAAACGTTTTTTGTATAATGAACAAAAATCTTTTATAAATGGGATATTGGTTCACGTGTTGGCCAGGACACTTAAGCTCATGATCCACGTCACGGATTCCCATGCTCATGAGTCCTATCAAAATTGTACAAATTCTCTCCATCTGACCATTAGACTGTGCATGAAATGCAGAAGAAAAAGACAAAGCCACACCCAGCTTAGCACCGAAAGACTTCCAAAACTGAGACACAAACTGGGCACCCCTGTCAGACACAATATTTTTCGGAATACCATGCAAACGAACAACATGCTGAAAAAACAACAGAACCAAGTCCGAAGAAGAAGGCAATTTAGCCAAAGGAACGAAATGAACCATCTTAGAAAACCGGTCAAAAATAACCCAGATAACCGTCATCCCCTGAGAAACAGGAAGATCGGAAACAAAATCCATAGAAATATGCGTCCACGGCCGCTCAGGTACAAGCAAGGGCAAAAGCAACCCACTAGGATGGGAACAACAAGGCTTTGCCCATGCACAAGTCCCACAGGCCTGCAAAAGAAAACACATCCCGGGACAAAGAGGGCCACCAAAAAGATTGGCTAACCAAATCTCGAGTACCAAAGATGCCAGGATGACCAGCCAACACAGAACAATGAACCTCCGAAATCACTCTAGTAGTTCATGGGGCAGGAACAAACAATTTCCCCACATGGTAGCGCTCAGGCTTAAACGCCTGAAATTCCTGAAGAGCAAGCCGTAAAACAGCGGAAAGAACAACCCCCTCCTTCAGAATGCCGACCGGCTTCGAAGGTTCAAGAGAATCAGGTAAAAAAACTGCGAGAGAGAGCATCGACCTTGACATTCTTGGAACCAGGAAGATAGGAAACCACAAAATCAAAACGAGCAAAAAACAAGGACCACCGAGCCTGCCTAGGAGTCAGCCTCTTGCCAGACTCGAGATAAACCAGATTCTTGTGATGAGTCAAGACAACCACACGATGTTGAGCCCCCTCCAGCCAATGACACCACTCCTCTAATGCCAACTGCATTGCCAGCAACTACCGATTGCCAACATCATAATTGCGTTCCGCCGGCGAAAATTTATGGGAAAAGAAGGCACAAGGGTGCATCGCAGAACCAACAGGATCCCTCTCAGACAAGACGGCCCCTGCACCAATCTCAGAAGCATCAATTTCCACCTGAAACGGAAGGGAAACATCCGGTTGGCGCAACACAGGAGCAGAAGGAAACCGTCTTTTAAGCTCCTGGAAGGCAAAAACGGCCGCAGGAGACCAATGCTCCACATCAGCACCCTTCTTAATCAAATCGGTCAATGGCTTCACCACGCTGGAAAAATTGGTAATGAATCGACGATAAGAATTACCAAAGCCCAAAAATTTCTGAAGACCCTTCACGGACGTGGGCTGAACCCAATCATGAATAGCCTGAACCTTAACAGGATCCATCTCAATAGAAGGAGACAAAATTAAGCCCAAATAAAAAACCTTCTGGACACCAAAGCAACACTTAGACCCCTTAACATACAAAGCATTGTCACGCCGAATCCGAAAGACCGACCTGACCTGTTCCACATGAGAATCCCAATCGTCAGAAAAAATCAGGATATCATCCAAATATACAATCAAGAACTTGTCAATCAACTCCCGAAATACGTCATGCATAAAGGACTGAAAAACGGATGGAGCATTAGCCAACCCAAAAGGCATCACAAGTCATTCAAAATGGCCTTCAGGCGTATTAAACGCTGTTTTCCATTCGTTTCCCTGCTTGATACGAACCAGATTGTAGGCCCCCCTAAGGTCAATTTTAGTAAACCAACATGCCCCTTAACCATAGAAAATAAGTCAGAAATCAAAGGCAGAGGGTACTGAAACTTGACTGTGATCTTATTCAAGAGGCGATAATCACCAGCACAACCACCGGAGAGAGCTCCAATGAATTCACAACCCCCCCTCCCCTAATGCACAGCTCTAAAGAGCACAAATGATCATCTCCTGTGAACGTGGCAAGTGAGTCAAGACAGTGATAGGGGTCATCATCTGACACTGGCGTTTTTTGCCACTAGCAGCAGATCCGGCAGATTTCTGCACCTCTGCCACATCTGCCGCCTAACGGGCGACTTGCGGTACCGACCTGGCAAGCCCCATTCATTCTCTATGGGGATTGCGGTTGGCTGTGGCAAGTGCGGTTGTGCCAGATCCGGTACTTGCGGCACCGCGAAAAAACCACGGAGAGCCGGATCTGGCACAACCGCACTTGCCGCAGAGAGTGAATGGAGCTTGCTGGATCGGTGCCACAAGTCACCCGTTAGGCAGCAGATGCGGCAGAGGTGCGCAATCTGACGGATCTGCCACTAATGGCGAAAAATGCCAGTGTGAAAGGAGCCTAAACCAAATTAAACCATAATGGAATTATACAGGATTCGTATACCGATTCCATTAGAACACGTTCACATGATGCATATTTTGCCACGTATTTTGTGTGTATACACAGCAGATATGCAACAAATATGCAGCTGCGTGTTTTCCCAGCAAAGCTTATGGGTTGTCACAATTCCTGCCTACATGGAGCCCCTAAAATATACAGCGGATATGCTATGTTTTTTAGTGCGGGAAAATCTGCAGCATGTCAATTTTTGCTGCAGATTTTCCCACTGTAAATGTACTGTATATCTAATATTGAGGCTATGCAGGGCTGGATATAATATCTGGCGGGTGCTGCTGGGCTTTATGTATTATTTGCCAGTTGCAGCCTCCAAATTATATATACAGCCCAGCACAGCCTCCAAATAACGTATACAGCCCACTAGCCCAGCATTGCCTCTAGTTAATATATACAGCCCAGCACAGCCTCCAAATAAAATATACAGCCCAGCATAGCCTTCAGTTAATATATACAGCCCAACACAACATCCAAATAACATATACAGCCAAGCATAGCCTCCAGCTAATATATACAGTCCAGCACAGCCTTCAGGTAATATATACAGCCCAGCACAGCCTCCAGGTAATATATACAGCCCAGCACAGCACTCAGGTAATATATACAGCCCAGCACAGCCTCCAGGTGATATATACAGTCCAGCATAGCCCCCAGGTAATATATACAGGCCAGCATAGATTTCAGGTAATAGATGCAGTCCAGCATAGCTTTCTGGTAATATATACAGCCCAAAACAGCCTCCAGGTAATATATACACCCCAGCATAGTCTCCAAATAACATATATAGCCCAAGACAGCCTCCAGGTAATATCTAGGCATCCCCGTTTCCCCTTGTTTTATAATACGCTCCCCCATATGCGGTCCACTTTCGGCATATTGCTTCTCACCCTATGTGGCCCCCCAGTTTATGCTGCTTCTCTCCATGTGGCTCCCCCACTTTACGCTGCTTCTCCCCCTATGTGGGCCCCCTGATTCATGTTTCTTATCCCACGTGAGCCACCCCATTCATGAGCCAAGCTTCTCCCCCAGGGGCCCCTCATTCATGAGCATCCAAGCTTCTCCCCAGGGGCCCCCCATTCATGAGCAGCCATGCTTCTCTACAGGCCAGGGGCCCCCTCATTCATGAGCAGCCAAGGCCATGTTTCTCTCCAGGCCAGGTGCCCCCCATTCATCAGTAGTCAAGGCCATGCTTCTCCCCAGGCCAGGTGCCCCCCATTCATCAGTAGTCAAGGCCATGCTTCTCCCCAGGCCAGGGGCCCCCCTATTCATGAGCAGCCAAGGCCATGCTTCTCCCCAGGCCAGGGACCCCCATTCATGAGCAGCCAAGGCCATGCTTCTCCCCAGGCCAGTGGCCCCCCATTCATGACCAGCCAAGGTTTTCCTTCTCCCCAGGCCTGGGGCCCCCCATTCATGAGCAGCCAAGGCCAAGCTCCCCCCAGGAGCCTCCCCAAATAATGCCTCACTCCCAGTCCCTCTTCAGTCCTGCTCAGCTCTGGTGCTCTTACCTGGAGGCGGAGCAGGCCAGGCCAAGAGGATCCATCATCCACAAATTCCACACATTGTTGATCGTCGCATCACTGCAGCCAGCACTGTCACTTCTGGGTCAGGGAGAGCTGCCAGCCTCCACGGGCATAGACCCGGAAGTGACAGGCGACAACTGCAGCTGCAGCGTCTCACAGTAGTTATGGGCACACAACATGACACTGATGCTGCGGCTGCAGCCACTGGTGCCACACACACCGCACCTCCAAGCAGTCCTCTCCTCTCGCGCAGCGCTGCCAGTACCGCACCTCCGGATCTGGGCTCCTCTTGCTCTGTCACACACCACCGCAGTGCAGCTGTCGCACCTCTGCTCTTCACACCGGCACCGCACCGCTTTGGGCTCCTCTGCCCTCACTCAGGCCCGGGACCCGCTCCCACTGCTCTCCTTCCTTGCGCCTTGGCTCCGCTCCACATGGCTAATTTGCATAGTTAAATTAGCAATACAGGGCTGGAGCCTGGGGGGGCCCCCTCTCTCTTGGGGACCCCGTTCAATGAACAGGCCGCACAGGCGGTAGGTCCACCCCTGGAACACTTTATATAGGAACGCAGCTCTATTAACTATATCGTTTGGGCCCTTTTTTAATTACAAAGTGCTATCAGAAATAAATAAGTATATTTTTCTATATATATATTTATCAAACCTTTGAACATCGGCGTACTCTAAAGTGAAATAGCTAGTAATAAAAGAAAATGTTTGTAAATGGTTCTTTCCCATCCGCCTTCATATTAAACAGAGAAAAGGAATCTTAGAAATGTCAGATTAAACTCGACAAATATTACCAGTTCTTTCATAAGTGACTAAACACTGTTATCAAAGAAAGGTGGGGGAACTTTTCTTTCATAATTATTAAGCCTGGAATGACTGAGCTTTCCATAGGGCATTATTATCAGCACAGTAGAGTACGAAACTACATTATATGAATGATTAGTTTAGTAATTGTATGGCGATTTAGCTTTTAAAAGTGGGCTGATGTAAAACTACTTAATAATGCCATCCAAATTTACTTGAAGCAACACCTGGAATTTCATCTCCCGGGGGTGAGAATGTTCTCCCGTTCTGCAATAATTCAGCAGCTTTGATATTTTGTTTGTCAACAGTTGCGGGAAAAAAAGTCGTAGAAAGCAGCGGAAGACATTTTTGTTGACTTTGTTTGGCTTTTTATCAGCAGATGCTGTCTGTAGATATCATGTTATATTTATTCAGGGCTTGTTCTACGGTGGTGAAAACCTTGCTGGAAATGGCATCTTCCAGATGGAAACATCATCGAATCTTGAGTTGGAAACAAAAGACTTGGCAGTTCATAAGTAGCACTCTTGCTGGGAGCAGGTGTCTCCGGCTTGACAAGCTTGTGTTTTATTCATGGCTGCTTGCAGTGTACTTTTTTTGGTTGTTACTAGGTCGTGAAGGTCTGAGGCTAATCTACGACTTTTGGAATGAATCGAATGTGCAGAACAATGGCATGCGAAACCAATTACTTGTTTACCGATGTCACAATAATTTAAGCTCTCATTTTGATTGGAACCAGGCAGGCTTTGCCAGGTTGGCTTTCAAGAACAATAAAGGATCATGTGCTAAGAAGTGCCATAAATTCAAGATCTTTTTTTCTTTCAATTTACTTAAAATGTGCATATAGTTACAAAGCATAATCAGGCTTTAGAAGGCCTTGCATATTGCAGGCTATGTGACAGCTTTCTGTTTTAACTCTAAGGCACTTACCCCATCCAGAAAAGGCTTTAATTACACTGGTGATAATAGTCTTGCTAAACATTGCAATACATCAAAAATACAAGTAATATACTGGAGCTGACGAGACCATAAAAACAAATGAGGTTTTAAGTTGTATTATTAAAACCCCATGTCTTTTTTTGTAGCCCTGCAATGAGACACATTACTGATAGACACTAAAGGGTTGAAGGTTGCAGGAAACAGGCAATAAATTTCTGGTTGTGAGCGCCATTTCGGCTGGTATTCATTTACGTAAAAGCAGCTCGATGACATGGTTTCAAATTTGTTATACCAAAATAGGAAACTCAATATGCATGCAAGAGTAAAATGTCCGCAGTAATTAAATGCTGTTTTAATAAGTCATATATTATAAATACCTTGCTTTATTTTGCCATTTTGTTCATTTAAAGCAGAAGTGATCCGAGATAGAAATATTTTTTTTCTTTTACTGAGCAATAAGTCTGTGGTTATGCCACGAACGAATTTCACGGTAGTTGAAATTGTTCTTCTTGGATGTGGTTAATTACAGTTGGGGATTCCGCTGTATTATAAAAAGATGTATGAATTATCACAAATCTTAATTCTGTTTTTAATCATGTCTGCATGTTCTCCTTGATTTTTTTTTATCTGATCACACTTCAGAAACTCAAATTTTGCCCATACAGCAGTTAGTTATGACTATAAGGGGGGTTAGTAACTTAAAGGGAACCTGTCACCTCCTTTGTGCATTCTAAACTGTGCCCACCAGCTTTAACATTATGTAATTGGGGTTCTTGTAACCCCTTTATGTGCCCAGATGTCCCCTTCATACCTGAGAAATGAACTTTTATTGTCTCCTGCGCTGCAACTTAAAAGGTCCAGGAGGTCTGCTCTCTGCTCTGGTGCACTTGGGTCCTCGCCGCTCCCTGCCTGCAAAACCCACCCCAGTGTTTCAAAATTGCCATCCCTCCTGTGGATGCTGATTGACAGGCACTACTTGCGCAAGCACAGTGGAGTGGGTCACCGTGCTCCTCCATTGAAGATGCAGTGTCTGAAGTTTCACAAGATTTGTGAAGTCTCGTGAGACTTCGGGCACTGTGTATCTTGTTATACTCTTTGACAGAGCAGTATATGGAAAAGCCTAGGATGTGACTAAAGCAGAAAAGGCAGCTTACTAGAGTATTTTTGGCAATAATTTCGATTAGTGCTACATGGACACGTGTAACATATGTCACTGCGGAGCTGCTGTGTTTATTAGCCCATATATCAAGCACAGCTTCGGTCTTGCAATTATTACTTCTCCATGTGTTTTTCCCCTTGGTTATAGCCTGATCTCTGTGCACTTTCTGAGACTGTACATACTTTCTTGACTCTGCACCTTGATTTTTTCCCTCTTGAACCAGGCCTTGGTTTTCTTGGCTGTGTGCTTTGGGTCGTTGTCTTGTTGGAAGATGAAATTATGACCCATCTTAAAATCCTTGATGGAGGAGCGGAGGTTCTTGGCCAAAATCTCCAGGTAGGCCGTGCTATCCATCTTTCCATGGATGCGGACCATATGGCCAGGCCCCTTGGCTGAGAAACAGCCCCACAGAATGATGCTGCCACCACCATGCTTGACTGTAGGGATGGTATTCTTGGGGTCGTATGCAGTGCCATCCAGTCTCCAAACGTCACGTGTGTGGTTGGTACCAAAGATCTCGATCTTGGTCTCATCAGACCATAGAACCTTGAACCAGTCTGTCTCAGAGTCCTCCAAGTGATCATGAGCAAACTGTAGACGAGCCTTGACATGACGCTTTGAAAGTAAAGGTACCTTACGGGCTCGTCTGGAACGGAGACCATTGCGGTGGAGTTCGTTACTTATGATATTGACTGAAACGAATGTCCCCACTGCCATGAGATCTTCCCGGAGCTCCTTCCTTGTTGTCCTTGGGTTAGCCTTGACTCTTCGGACAAGCCTGGCCTCGGCACGGGAGGAAACTTTCAAAGGCTATCCCGGCTGTGGAAGGATAACAGTAGTTCCATAAGCCTTCCATTTCCGGATGATGCTCCCAACAGTGGAGACAGGTAGGCCCAACTCCTTGGAAAGGGTTATGTACCCCTTGCCAGCCTTGTGACCCTCCACGATCTTGTCTCTGATGGCCTTGGAATGCTCCTTTGTCTTTCCCATGTTGACCATGTATGAGTGCTGTTCACAAGTTTGGGGAGGGTCTTAAATAGTCAGAAGAGGCTGGCAAAAGAGATAATTAATCCACACATGTGAAGCTCATTGTTATTTGTGCCTGAACTAATTCTTAATACTTTAGGGGGACCAAACAGAATTCTGGTGGTTTGAGGGGTTGAATAATAAATGACTCTCTGAATTAACTTTTAACGCTTTAAAAAAAAAAAAAAAAAAAAAAAAAATTTTTGTGGCACTGCATTTCCCACTTCTAGGCTGATCTACAGTCCAAATGTCACAATGCCAAGTTAATTCCGCATGTGTCAACCAGCTAAATCTGCAGGGGGTTGAATACTACTTGTAGGCACTGTATATATATGCAGTATATATATATATATATATACCGTATATACTCGTGTATAAGCCGAGTTTTTCAGCCCAAAAAATGGGCTTAAAAGTCCCCCCCTCGGCTTATACACGGGTCAATACGGTAATCCTATGGTGGGAGGGGGCGCGGGGGGTGGGGGGGCGCTGCGCAGTATTTCTTACCTTGTCCCCCGTTCTGCAGTGCTTTCCGGTGTCGTCCGTGCTCTGTTCCCGGTCTGCTGGGCCTTGTGGTTCTCCTGGTTCCTCCTCCTTCGGTTCCATCATGGGGGCTGCCATCTTGCTTTTTCTCTCTGCCCCCGGCCAGTGATGTCAGAGCAGGCCGCGCTGTGATTAGCTAGCACCCGTGATCACATGTCACGGGTGCTAGCCAATCACAGCGTGGCCTGCTCTGACATCACTGGCCGGGGGCGGAGAGAAGAAACAAGATGGCAGCCCCCATGATGGAACCGAAGGAGGAGGAACCAGGAGGAACCACAAGGCCCAGCAGACCGGGAACGGAGCACGGAGGACACCGGAAAGCACTGCAGAACGGGGGACAAGGTAGGAAGCTGTGTGTGTGTGTGTGTGTATGTGTGTGTGTATGTGTATATATGTGTATCTGTGTGTGTGTGTGTGTGTGTGTGTGTATATATGTGTGTATGTATGGGTATGTGTATGTAAGTAGGCTGGCTGCCAATATAAGCCATACCTCTGGGGCTGCTGTATATACTTCTGGGGCTGCTGGATACTACCACTGGGGTTGTATATACCTCTGGGGCTACTGTATACTACCACTGGGGCTGTATATACCTCTATGGCTACTGTATACTACCACTGGGGCTGTATATACCTCTGGGGCTACTGGATACTACCACTGGGGCTGTATATACCTCTATGGCTACTGTATACTACCACTGGGGCTGTATATACCTCTGGGGCTACTGGATACTACCACTGGGGCTGTATATACTTCTGGGGCTGCTGGATACTGCCACTGGGGCTGTATATACCTCTGGGGCTGCTGGATACTACCACTGGGGCTGTATATACCTCTATGGCTACTGTATACTACCACTGGGGCTGTATATACCTCTGGGTCTACTGGATACTACCACTGGGGCTGTATATACCTGTGGGGCTGCTGGATACTACCACTGGGGCTATATATACCTCTGGGGCTACTGGATACTACCACTGGGGCTGTATATACCTCTATGGCTACTGTATACTACCACTGGGGCTGTATATACCTCTGGGGCTACTGGATACTACCACTGGGACTGTATATACTTCTGGGGCTGCTGGATACTGCCACTGGGGCTGTATATACCTCTGGGGATGCTGGATACTACCACTGGGGCTGTATATACCACTGGGGAGGCTGCTGTATACCACACTGCTGGGGGCTGTATACCTGTGCTGGGGTACACCCTCGGCTTATACACGAGTCAATAGGTTTTCCCAGATTTTGGGGGCAAAAGTAGGGGGGTCGGCTTATACACGGGTCGGCTTATACACGAGTATATACGGTATATATATATATATATATATATATATATATATATATTCTCGTATACAGTTGAAACTAGAAGTTTACATACTCTATATAAAAAGACACATATATAATAATAGTATATTGATATGCACATATGCATATTTTTCTCACTGTGTGGCATGAAATCAGAATACATCTTTCCTCCTGTAGGTCGATTAGGATTACCATAATAATTTATATTTGGCAAATGCCAAAATAATGAGAGAGCAAATGTTTTAAGGCTTTTTTATTATTTTCTGCAAGGTCACAAGTTTACATACATTTCATTAATATTTGATTTCATTACCCTTAAAGTGTATGACTTGTTTGAAACATTTTGAATATCCTTCCACATGTTTTTCACAATAGTTGGTAGGAATTTAGACCCATTCCTCCTGACAGAACTTGTGTAACTGATCCATGTTTGTAGGTCGCCTTACTCGCACCTGCCTTTTCAGCTTTTCCCATAAATTTTCAATAGAATTGAAATCAGGGCTTTGTGATGGCCACTCCAAAACATTGACTTTATTATATTTAAGCCACTTTTGTATCCAGTTTGGCAGTATGCTTTGGGTCATTGTCCATTTGAAAGACCCATTTCCGCCCAAGCTTTCCTGGCTGATTTCTTGAGATGTTGCTTCAGTATTGTCACATAATCTTCTTTCCTCACGATGTCATTTATTTTGTGAAGTGCACCAGTCCATCCTGCAGCAACTTTCCCCCCAACATGATGCTTCCACCTTCGTGTTTCACAGTTGGGATGGTGTTCTTAGGTTTCCAAGCCTCTCCCTTTTTCTTAAAGACGTAGTCTTGGTCATTATAGTCAAACCTTTCAATTTTAGTTTCATCAGACCACAGGACATGTCTCCAAAAATGTAGGTCTTTGTTCCTTTGTGCATTTGCAAAAATTAATCTCACTTTTTATCTTATTTTTGGAGTAATGGCTTCTTCCTGGCAGAGAGGCCTTTCAACCCATGTTGATACAGTACTTGTTTTGCTGTGGATAATGACACAATCTTACCAGCTGACACCATCATCTTCACAAGGTATTTTTCTTTTGTTCTTGGTTTGATATGCACATGTTGAACCAAAGCAAGTTCATATCTGAGACACATAACCCATCCTCTTCCTGAGTGGCATGATGTCTGGACATTCGCATCATGTTTAGAATTATTTGCACAGATGAACAAGGCGCGTTTAGATATCTAGAATTTGCACACATGGATGAACCACATCCATGCACAAGTCCACAATTCTCTTCCTGATATCTTGGCTGATTTCTTTAGACTTTTCCATGATGCTACACAAAAAAGCAGTGTGTTTCACGTGTGCATTAAAATACATCCACAGGTGTGTCTCTAGTTAACTCAGATGTTGCCATTAACCCTATCAGAAACTTCCAAAACACATACAATTGTGGTAGATTTTTTGCTTTCTTGGCTGTTTTTCAGAGAATATGAATGATAACACAAAAACTTTTTTCCACTCATGGTTAGTGATTGGATGAAGCCATTTATAGGCAAGCTACTGTGTTTTCTCTTTTTAAATCATAGTTAGAACCAAAAACATCCAAATAACTCTGATCAAAAGTTTACATACCCAGTTCTTAATACCGTGTATTGCCACCTCTAACATCAATGAGAGCATCAATGAGAGCTTGAAGTCTTTTGTGGTAGTTGTGGATGAGGCTCTTTATTTTCTCAGATGGTAAAGCTGCCCATTCTTCTTGGCAAAAAGCCTCCCATTCCTGTAAATTCCTGGGCTTTCTTGCATGAACTGCACGCTTCTCCCCAGAGTGGCTCTGAGGTTAGGACTCTGAGATGGCCACTCCACTTCTAGATATCTAAAAGCGCCAATAACAGGACGACTTGGCCTTGTATTTTGGATCATTGTCATGTTGGAACATCCAAGTACGTCCCATGTGCAGCTTCTGGGCTGATGAGTGCAAATTTGCCTCCAGTATTAGCTGATAATGTGCTGCATTCATCTTTTCTTCAACTTTGACAAAGTTTCCTGTACCTTTGTAGCTCACACATCCCCACATCATTAGCGATCCACCTCCATGCTTTACAGTAGGAATGGTGTTCCTTTCATTATAGGCTTTGTTGACACCACTCCAAATGTAACATTATAGTTGTGTTCAATTTTGGTCTGAACACTCCAAATTACCATGTTCCAGAAGTTTGGAGGCTTGTCTCTGTGCTGTTTGGTGTATTGTAGGCGAGATCCTTTGTGGCATTTGTGCAGTAATGGCTTTCTTCTGGCAACTTGACCATGCAGCCTATTATTCTTCAAGTGTCTCCTTATTGTGCATCTTGAAACAGCCACACTGCTAGTTTTCAGTGAGTCCTGTATTTCTGCTGATGTTATTTGTGGGTTTTTCTTTGCATCCCGAACAATTTTCCTTGCAGTTGTGGATTAACTTTTTCTATGATCGTGATTTGGTTTTTACAGAGCACCTGCTTTTCCATTTGCTAATCACAGTTTGAACACTGCTGATTGACATTATCAATTCCTTGGATATCTTTTTGTATCCCTCTTCTCTTTTATACATATCTCTGCAAAATTGAATTTTTTGAAAAATACAAGAGAAGTTTTCACTGATTTTTATGTAATTTGGTGTGCTGATTACAAAAATGACCTCCATTTTTTTCCATCACGTAAGGATTTTATGTAATACCAAGATCGATATTTTTACTAAAATCCTACAGAGGCCCCCTGCTGGCACACGGCCCCCCCATCGGTATACAGAGGCCCCCCTGCTGACACACGGCCCCTCCTTCGGTATACAGAGGCCCCCTGCCCCCGCATTGATCTCACCCTCCGATGTCCGCAGGCACCCGGGGTTCTCCGTCCACTCTCCTCGCTGTATGCCGGGTTTGCTGAGAGCAGCGCAGCAGGGATGACATCATCACTGCACCCGGCGGTCACATGTAGAACCCGCTGGCATACAGCGAGTAGAGTGGACGGAGGACCCCGGGTTCCTGCGGACATTGGAGGGTGAGATCAATGCGGAGGCAGGGGGCCTCTGTATACCAAAGGGGGGGCCGTGTGCCAGCAGGGGGCCTCTGTATACTGATGAGGGGGCTGTGTGCCAGCAAGGGGGCCTCTGTATACCGATGGTGGGCCGTGTGCCAGCAGGGGGGGGCCTCTGTATACCGATGGTGGGCCATGTGCCAGCAAGGGGGCCTCTGTATACCGATGGTGGGCCGTGTGCCAGCAGGGGGGGCCTCTGTATATTTATACATAAATTTAAATGGATAAAACCACTGTTGCCAGATATTACATGTACAATTGTTCGATAGAATTCCTTTTTAAATAGTATTTTAGCAAAAATATCGATCTTGGTTTTACAAAAAATCCTTACGTGATGGAAAAAAATGGAGGTCATTTTCGTAATCAGCACACCAAATTACATAAAAATCAGTGAAAACTTCTCTTGCATTTTTTTCATCGCAGGCCTGTGCTATCTTTTCCCGAAGATCCATTGACAATTCTTTTGCTTTCCCCATAGCTCACAATCAAGAACATTAGTGGCTGTATGAAAGATACTAGAGTCTGTCAGGATCCCAGAAACTCACTCAGCTTTTATGCGCACACACTAATTACAAGCAAACAGGTCACAGGTGAGGATGTTACCTTTATTAGCCATTCAAACCCATTTGTGTCAACTTCTGTGCATGTTATCAGGCCAAAATCACCAGACTATGTGAACTTTTGATCAGGGTCATTTGGATGTTTTTGGTTGTCATTATGAGTTAAAAAGAGAAAACACAGTAGTTTGACAATAAATGGATTCACCCAACCACTAACCATGAGTGGAAAAAAAGATTTTTCTAAAAAGGCAAAGAAAGCAAACAATTTGCCAGGGCATATAAACCTTTGAGCACAAATGTAA
Source organism: Allobates femoralis (assembly GCA_033576535.1). Taxonomy (NCBI): domain Eukaryota; kingdom Metazoa; phylum Chordata; class Amphibia; order Anura; family Aromobatidae; genus Allobates; species Allobates femoralis. The sequence continues at coordinate 176,823,521 of JARQOC010000004.1, forward strand.
TATCATCATATTGGCTGTCCCAAATTGTTTAAAGGCATAGTAATCTTAAGGCCCCTTCACACACTACGATGTCCCAGTGATCCCACCAACGATCGGGATCGCTGGGACATCGTTATCTAATCGTTGGGTGAGCTGTCACACAGGCAGACTCACCTGCGATCAGCAACCAGTGTGAATGCTGGTAACCAGAGTAACATCAGGTAATTAAGCGGAGCGCTATGCTTAGTTACCCACTGTTTACCCTGGTTATCAGCCTCCCAGCGTGTGCTGTGCGACGCTGGGAGGTCGTTCATCGTTGCTCTCCCGCTGTGACACACGCTGATGCTGGCCTCCCAGTGGGAGCCCAATGATAAAATAATGGTCCTGGCCATTTTTCCACTATCAGTGATCAATGAATTTATCGTTGGTCGTTGATACGTGTCACATGCAACAATGTTGTTTTGACGTCGCTGCAACATCACAAAAACGGTGACATTGCAACAATATAATTAACGATATCATAGTGTGTGAAGGGGCCCTTAGTGTATGTAAACTTGTGACTTTGCAGAAGGTAATAAAAATGGCTTAAAACATTCATTTTTTCATTATTCTGGCATTTGGCAAATATAAATAATTATGGTAATCCTAATTGACCTAAAGTGGGAAAGGTTTAATCTGATTTCACGTCAGATAGTTAGAAATACATGCATATGTGTCTTTTGATATAGTGTATGTAAACTTCTGGTTTCACACACTACACTGATGAGGGGCAGGTACCCCGAAACGCATCGTCTGTAGTTTGGGGTTCTGATCTGGCACAAATCCCTTAGTTATATTAAAAGCTTGTTGGAAAGCGATTATGACTTTGAGGAAGCTGCTTAAATGTGACACTGGAGTTTCTCAACTTCCTTAGTGAAGTGCAAATTTGCATATTTGCATATATCTGAGAGGAGGCAAGTGGCTTACAATCTCCTCACCTACTTCGCTGTCTCCATAAGGTTGATAGCAAGCTCCCACACCTTGTCTTAGCCCACTCACTCAGCCAGATCAGAATATCCCACACACTACACTGATGAGGGGCAGGTACCCTGAAACGCAGCGTCTGTAGTTTGGGGTTCTGATCTGGCACAAATCCCTTAGTTATATTAAAAGCTTGTTGTTAAGCGATTATGACTTTGAGGAAGCTGCTTAAATGTGGCACTGGAGTTTCTCAACTTCCTTAGTGAAGTGCAAATTTGCATATTTGCATATATCTGAGAGGAGGGAAGTGGCTTACAATCTCCTCACCTACTTCGCTGTCTCCATAAGGTTGATAGCAAGCTCCCAGACCTTGTCTTAGCCCACTCACTCAGCCAGATCAGAATATCCCACACACTACACTGATGAGGGGCAGGTACCCTGAAACGCAGCGTCTGTAGTTTGGGGTTCTGATCTGGCACAAATTATATTAAAAGCTTGTTGGAAAGCGATTATGACTTTGAGGAAGCTGCTTAAATGTGGCACTGGAGTTTCTCAACTTCCTTAGTGAAGGGCAAATTTGCATATTTGCATATATCTGAGAGGAGGTAAGTGGCTTACAATCTCCTCACCTACTTCGCTGTCTCCATAAGGTTGATAGCAAGTTCCCAGACCTTGTCTTAGCCCACTCACTCATGCCAGATCAGAATATCCCACACACTACACTGATGAGGGGCAGGTACCCCGAAACGCAGCATCTGTAGTTTGGGGTTCTGATCTGGCACAAATCCCTTAGTTATATTAAAAGCTTGTTGGAAAGCGATTATGACTTTGAGGAAGCTGCTTAAATGTGGCACTGGAGTTTCTCAACTTCCTTAGTGAAGGGCAAATTTGCATATTTGCATATATCTGAGAGGAGGGAAGTGGCTTACAATCTCCTCACCTACTTCGCTGTCTCCATAAGGTTGATAGCAAGTTCCCAGACGTATATAAATATATACACATGCATATATACTGTTAAAGTTAGGGTCCCCTGGGTGAACTAATCTTAAAGGGGATCTATCACCACGTTTGTGCTGTCTCATTTGAGAACAGCATAACGTAGAGACAGAGATTCTAATGCCAGTGATGTGTCACTTACTGAACTGCTTTCTGTCATGTTGTTATAATTACAGTTTTCTCTGAGGCTGATTTAGCAATTATTTGAATGTGGAGCCCTGTAACCCCATCCACACCACTGATTGGCAGTTTTCTGTGTACGCTGTAGTCAGTGATGGAGGCGGTGTTATACAAAACTCAAGAATATGCTGGACTAGCTGGTAGCAGGCCAAGTAGACCTCTTATGATAATCTCCTGCTGATTAAATAGTAATTTTATCAAAACTACACTGAGCAACCTAGTAAGTAATAACACATCACTGGAATCAAGATCCTGGCCCTAAATTATGATAATCTCAGATTAGCTGTCAAAAAACCTGGTGAAAAATTTCCTTTAAGAGCATCCTTGTACAATCTGAAAGTTGTAAAGAGCAGTAATAGGGCACTCATAGACTACTCTGGGACCATTCTGTACTTCCATTTGTTTCTGATTTCATATAGAGAATAGCAGAAAATAAATCACAATTTGGTGATAATCACCTGTACAAGGATTGCTTTTTAGAGAAGAACGTCTATGACCAGGGGCTGGCTGGTGCTTCTGATTCCAGGAGGCATAATATATATCTGCCAGCCCGAGCCGAGGTGAGGAGCGTGGGTGGGGTGGGGGGTATTGTGCTAGCAGGGTTTGACAAGCGAGGAGGGGGGGACGTGCTAGCAGAGTTTGAGGAGCGGGGGGGGGGCTGGGGGCTGCGGCCGCAAAGGAGAGACCGGCCCATTTCTGTATGGGGGCGGCCCTGGAAGGGGCCAATATCACCAGCCTGGGGGGCACTTGCCCCCTGCCACCTGGGCCAGTCCGCCCCTGTCTATGACATGGTGTAATACAGCATTACTGTGCAGACAGGTGTAAAACTTGCTAAAGAAATAAATTATTTAGAGTATAAAGATATTTAAACAATGATTTCTGCCTACATATTTAGAACCTTTAATTAGAAGCTATGAAAACAAAGCAATGCCATATTTCATTTTATTCTCTTCTATCTAAATGAAAGTTACTAGTAGCAGCAAATCCATCTCCTAGCACAAATATATGACAATGGATTCTGGAGAAGGACCAGGGGCGTAAATACAATAAGTGCAGGGGTTGCGACTGCACGCGGGCCCTGGAGCCTGGAGGGCCCCGAAGTCCCTTTGTCCTTTAGACTATTGCTATTAAAGATTTGCAGTAATTGGGGGCCCCGTTGAAGCTTTTGCATCGGGGCCAATGAGCTTCAAGTTACACCACTGAGAAGGACTATAGATATGGTCACCAGGAGTTGAAATGAATTTGACAGCAAATTATAGGAAGATGAAGAACAGAGAATAAAGACACCTGTAGAACAGAGATTACATATATAATGAAACTAATTCCAAGTGGATCGTATGACACAAAGGGGCGCTCATATGTTGATTGTTGAGTGAGATTAAATGACAGATTTAGTAACATCACAAGGAGCTTTTGTTTTGTGGGAAAAAATACCTGAGCGTGTCTTCAAGACTAAGATTATTGGGATTAAAAGGGAAAAGGGCAGTAGTGAGAATTGAGTCTTTATATCGGCTTGTTTAAAAAACAACAACTTTATGCTTTTATAGACTGATAAAGCCAGTGCAGATGGTTTTTTTTATCCTTACATGTAAGTTATGTCTGTATACTTGTTCATTATGCTGTGTTAACTCACAATTGTTTTACATTTTTTGGTGATTTTGGACATTACAGCAAAATTGCACCACGTTATGGGGTTAAATGAAGGCTACACAGTGAATACGAAAACATCAACAGTGCAAAGCTAGTATTACATGCTTAATATGTAGAATTAACTGTTTGTCATACTCCTGTGTGTTATGTCGTTCTTCTTGGTGCATCAAGAGTAGGTATAGTTTGGGGAACAGCCTACAATCCCTGTTTTTTTCAGCCATTGTATTCTCCTGGGCTACTGAAGAGCAAGTTTAAACCTCCCAGGGCAGAGTGTCACATTTTGTGATTGTAAAAGTAAATAGGGAGGGGGACAAGAGGCGCAATAGTGCCCTATCACTAGTGACACTTATGTGTAATGGTGGTGCTATGAAGCTGCTCACCTGGTCCAGTTGTGAACCCCACAACTGGTTTGAAGGCGTTTTTGGAAACTATGTTCCAGCTGCTGCAGGACCTCCACCGACCACTGGATAGTGGTTTGAATCCAAAAGATGATGGGAGTGCTGGTGTGTCACGGTCCGCGCTGCTGTGGTGTGGATAAACTCACCAAAGAGCCAAAAGTATTTTCATCCTTTATTCCTCCTCTCTCCTACGCGTTTCAGCGCCACACCCGGCGCCTTCCTCAGGGATCCCTGAGGAAGGCGCCGGGTGTGGCGCTGAAACGCGTAGGAGAGAGGAGGAATAAAGGATGAAAATACTTTTGGCTCTTTGGTGAGTTTATCCACACCACAGCAGCGCGGACATTTTGTGATTGTACTACTGTCAAACGCCACATAAAATTTGAATAGGTGTGCTGATCCACGGCATGTATCTGTGGTGCCCCTGCGACCATGGTGGCCACAGGTTAGAACTGCAGCCAGGTAGCTGGAGACTGTTTTTCTACAAACACCTTGATAAACACATCCAAAGACTCAAGACCCAACCCGGAGCCCGGGACTCTAGGCGGGCAAGGAGTGGTAGGGCCAGTCACAGTGGGTGGGATGTAGGCAAGGTGACGAACCGGGTACATAAGGGAAAAACCAGGAAGTGTTAGGTAGTAGGCCAGTACAGCTGGGACAGCGAGGAAAACATCAGCGGTACCAGAGGATGACTGAAGTAAAGGATCCCCTATGTACGCCGTAATCACACGTGTAGGAAGGAGTCTGGTGATCCCCTGAAATATAGGGACATTGGAAGGCTAGGGGCCAGGACCAGAGAATCGGCTCTGAGGTGACCGCAGCTGCAAGCAGGATCACAGACATTCCAGCGGGGAGATGCAGATTCCATGTCTGATTTCCTAACACAAGTGCAGAAGGTACAGTGGCATATAGGGCTCAGAGCTTACTTACCCACACAAAGGGAAAAGCCACACAAGAGCCCGAGCGACCTACCATACCACACATAAGGGAAGGAGAAGTAAAGAGGGGCCTGAATGGTATTAAGAAGGTGAAGGGTCTTAAGACAGAAACCTGGCTGCAGCAGAGCTAACTGAAAGTGTGGAGTTAACTTGTGGGAAACTGAAACAGCTTTGTGAACCAGATGAACTGTGACTTGTACTGAAAAGTTATGAAGAATTTGAGAAAAACCCAGTGAACCCAGCCAGAGTCTCCAGTGTTTGTTTCCTTGCATGTTAAACTGTTATTCACCCTGTCAGGAGCAGCCCGACCCATGGCGGGCTCATCCATCCAGCTGCAGCACAATCCATCCATCCTCCTGGCAGAAGCAAGCAGCAGCGGTGGTCCCCATTGACCACAACCTGTGGGTGGCGTCACGACTATCCCTGTAAATAACCCCTTTACTTGTGGGCTCGGGACACGGTCCGGACCAAGACTGCCGTGATACCCTGTGATACCCCGGTCCGGTACCGAGTACCCCATCTCAGTGGGCTCCACATATCAACAGTCATATATGTGTTATAATCTAATAAGTGGGGATCCCATTTCTGAAGCTTTCACTATTCCAAAGAAAGCTAGTTCTCTGCACCTCTATTTAGCACTCCAGAAAAAAAGGAGTCAAGATGACCAGAGAGTGAGCACAACTATTCCCATAGTTTATGGTAGTTAAAGGGAACCAACCACCCCAAATGACCACCCCGGACTGTTAATATGTGTCCCTACACCCAGCACACAAAATTTGGGGCAATCGTTTTTGCTAAAAAAACTGTTTAGTAGAAGCTAAGATATAGCTTTATAAAGTTTAAAAAATGTTGCCGACTGGGTGTTATCTAGCTTGTCCTCCTACAGTGTTCATGTGCCTGTCAGCCTCCTCGCCCCCCTCCCTTCAGTAAAGCCCTGCCCTTTCAGCCTCTCAGGTTTCAGCCTTTCAGGTTTGCCTTCTGTTATCATAAACAATGAGACTCTGTGCAGCAGCCTATGACGAGGCTGAAAGGGCAGGGCTTTACTGAAGGGGGGGGTGAGAGGAGGCTGACAGGCACATGAAAACTGCAGGAGGACAAGCTAGGTAACACCCAGTCGGCAACATTTTTTAAACTTCATAAAGCTATATCTTAGCTTCTACCAAATAGTTTTTTTTAGCAAAAACGATTGCCCCAAATGTGTGTGCTGGGTGTAGGGACACCTATTAACAGTCTGGGGGGTCATTTGGGGTGGTTGGTTCCCTTTAATACAGTCCACATGTAACGCCCAGGCCACAGGTCATGCACTCCTGTTCTAGCTAATTTTGCATTTTGTTGCCTTACTGCTGAGCCTCTCACTTTAGATCCCAATCACAGACTCCCATAAAAGAAATAGCTGGATCTGGGCATGTTCAACCAGTATGTTATGTGGAGGTACAGGTCATAACACCAGGCACTTTGTCATATTTTGGGCTAGATACATTGTTTTTACTTTGTACTGCACATTTTTAATTGAAGTCAAAGGGTTTTCTCATACAAGGGATTGATGACATTTTCCTAAAAGCGAAGCCAACCATACACTGCCCATGCTGAAGTCACTACAGAGGATATGTAGTATTACACAGTGGTGACGAATGGTAATCAATGTAATGCATAGAGAATGTCCTGATCGGAGGGACACTCCTCTATAATGTCTATAAGCCCTATTACCCTCTTATGGGAAAACACATTTTAAAGGAAATATTTTGTCAAGCAATCATGAGGCTATCATTCAGGAAAGCAGGAAAAACATATAGAATATGGACTAGGCTTACAGTACTAGTTGGCATGGAAAGATTCTGCATTTCTTTGATCATAACATTTTGTTGGTGTCCGATTCATTGCTGTTTGAATGGTCTAACAAAATACCAAATATATGCTCTTTAGAATTCATACTATATAGAAATCTACTATATAATCGTCTAAGGTTCTCTGTCTGTCACGGAAATCGCGCGCCAGCACTCGTTGGTTGCCGCCAGCCAATGAGCGCAGGGTATGCAAAACATTAGTGACGTGGGATTGCCGTGACAGTGCTACACTCACATAGCGGGCGGGATAGCTGACTTCACTGTCGGCTTTCCTGCCCCGCTAATTGAAAAGAACAGCAGATGCTTCGGCATCAGCTGTTCATTCAGAGTAGCCGCCCGATACCTCCCTACACCGCCCACCTCCACTCACTTTCCCGATCCCGCTGTCACAGAGGGTGAGGAAGCATCCTGTTCCTCCTCCCCTCTGTGACATGTGTGACAGCCCCATTTGATTTCGCAGTGGATTAACATACACTGAGAAATCAAAATGAAGCAAAGTCAGAGGTATGAAAAATAATAAAGAATTCATACTTACCTTTCCGACCCCTTTTCGCGGTCTCCGGTGTAGAGGCAGGCGATGTACAGTCCTGCCAGGACCTGCCGTGATGTCAGAGGGGTGTTCCAGGAGCTGATTGGCCGCTCGCGGTCATGTGATACATATCACATGATACATATCACATGACCGCGAGCGGCCAATCAGCTCCGGGAACGCCCCTCTGACATCACGGCAGGTCCTGGCAGGACTGTGCATCACCTGCCTCTACACCGGAAACCACAAAAAGGTGTCAGAAAGGTAAGTATGAATTCTTTATTATCTTTCATATCTCTGACTTTGTTTCATTTTGATTTCGCAGTGTATATTAATACAGAAGGAACTCCTCTGTGCAAGGGTTTCTTGTCTTTCCTGATCTGAAAGGTGAAGGCATCCGTCTTCAAATACTAAAGCAATACAAAGCTCTGCTGCATGGGAAGTGGGTCAATACTTAGGTCCAAGTCCTTTAGATCGCTTGAATAGTCTTGAGAGGGTAAGGCTAAGGCTTCCATTAATTCTCGGCTGTTGGAAGCAATTTTGTGCAGCTTTAGGTTAGACAGAGCAAGCATTTCTTGAGCCCTTTTTAGGAGACTGATTGCAGCCTCATTTATCAGTGTCGATTTCAAACAGTTGTCTACATAGAAGTCCTTTTCTACGGAAGATCTGACATCCGACCTGTACTTTTCTTCACCCTTTTTGGTGGAGTTTCGGAGACTGTAAATTGTGACTGCCAGGGAAGGACTGTTCTTGAAGATGTGTACCCTCATCCGGTACTCTGCGATGTCATTGCGGGGTCATTGTGGCGGTACCAGAAGAACCTCAAATAGTTTCTGTCTTCCTCTTTGATGAGAAAACAGTGGAACATCTGTTGTATGTCAGCCATAAAAGTCACCGTATCATTGTGGAAACATAGTAGTACTTCTAGAAGTCTATTGTTGAGGTCTGGGCCCGACAGTAGGACATTGTTCAATGAGACATCTTTGCCTTTGGCGGTTGAGTCGAATACCACTCTTATCTGACCTGGTTTCTTAGAATGGTACACACCGAAAATGGGTAAGTACCAATACTGCTCGGAGTCTTGAAGTGCAGGTGCAATCTCTGCGTGGTTGTACTGGAATACCTTCCCCATGAAGGTAAAGAAAATTTCCTTTGTCTCAGGTGACTTCTGAAGCTTGTGTTGAATCGACTGTAGTCTACTTGCCTGTTGTTGGGAAGACGTAGTCTCCGAGGTCGGAATAGTAGAATTTGCAACCCAACTATTTGACTCATCCTTTACTATTGCTCTATCCATGATATCCAAGAACATTCTGTCTTCTATGGACATCACTGTCTTGTTGTCTTCCTTGGTCCTGTAGAAGACTGTACAACCTATGTGGTCTTGTTGACCCTCACAAGCGTGGTATTCACGGAAGGGACTGCGAAAGGGTAAGTTCAGGGGAGTACTGCTCGGCAATTCTTTTACCAGCAAACTACTCTGACATGGTTGGAAGAGAGATGGACGTCCATTTACTGGTATGCTGGTGAGCATACTGTTGAATGAGGTCGACTTGTATGCTCCTCCTAGACATGTCCAATAATGACCCATCCAAGTTCGAGCCTCTGTGCGTATGGAGCATTCTGGAAGCCATTAATATATTCTCTAGTCTTGTGGACTCATAGTATGTCTCTTCCAAGGAGTAAATCTATTGGAGCTTCTGGGTCCAATTTAGGTATCAGGTAAGTTATATGCCTCAGGTGGGCGTGATGTGTTGTTACCTCTGGTGAAGGTATCACAGACCTGTTGTCGGGAATCTTGCATTCCAGTATGGTCGGTAACGATAAGCAGGTCTGGCCATCTATGGACTTCACTTTGTACCCAGTTGCTATCTCAACGATACCTGTACATGTGTTTGAGGAGTAGAGATAACCAGGGCCTACAATGCTCCTGCATTCTGCACATTTCACGCTAGCTTCACATTTCCTGGTGAGGTGAGATGTTGCAGCACAGTATTTGAAGCAGATGTTCTTTTCCTTAAGGAAACCTTTCTGATCCTCTAAAGACTTCTCCCTGAAGGCTCTGCATTTTAGTGGGGGATGTGGTTTCCGATGTAGAGGATTTCTGACATCTTGAGGTTTGTTCTCTTCTGGTGGGGGCTTGCTTGCTTGCATTGTGAGGAGGGCTCATGGAAACAATGTTAGCAGTGGCATACCATCTGCGGTCGCAGGGGTTGCAAGTGAGACCAGGCCCGGAGGAACAGGGGCCCGGAGCCTGCCAGCTGTGTGGCCGGTCCCCAGGCGGCTGATCACGGCCGTCGGAGGACTACTAGCACTCACCGCTGATGCTGACGCTGCTGCCACCCCGCCCCCCTCCTTCCTCTCATAGACTGCGGGAGCAGGCTGGGGACTGTAGGAGGCATGCAGCAGCACGCCTACCTCTCTGCCGAAGAGGAACTGCTTGGAGTCTTCCGACCTGGCCTGCTCTCCTCCTCCTCCTCTTCACACAGCACCGCTTTAGTCACTGCTTCCTGGGCCTGGCATGAAGACCATCAAGGAGCATGGAGCACACAGGAGAGAAGGTGCAGTGTGTGTGTTGGCTGTGTGTGCAGTGTGCTGTGCAGAGTGACTGTGTGTGCAATGTATGTGACTGTGTGTGCAATGTAAGTGACTGTGTGTGCAATGTATGTATGTGACTGTGTGTGCAATGTATGTATGTGACTGTGTGCAATGTATGTATGTGACTGCGTGTGCAATGTATGTGACCGTGTGTGCAATGTATGTATGTGACTGTGTGTGCAATTTATGTATGTGACTGTGTGTCCAATGTATGTGACTGTGTGTGCAATGTATGTATGTGACTGTGTGTGCAATGTATGTATGTGACTCTGTGTGCAATGTATGTATGTGACTGTGTGTGCAATGTATGTGACTGTGTGTGCAATGTATGTATGTGACTGTGTGTGAAATGTATGTATGTGATTGTGTGTGCAATTTATGTGATTGTGTGTGCAGTGTATGTGACTGTGTGTGCAGTGTATGTGACTGTGTGTGCAATGTATGTCACTGTGTGTGCAATGTATGTGATTGTGTGTGCAATGTATGTAATTCTGTGTGTGCAATGTATGTGATTGTGTGTGCATGTATGTGATTGTGTGTGCAATGTATGTCACTGTATGAAGTGACGTTATATTATCGGGAGCGGCTGTGAGGCGGCATTGTATTATCTGGAGTGGCATTATATTATCTGGAGTGGCTGTGAGGTGGCATTATATTATCTGGAGCGGCTGTGAGGTGGCATTGTATTATCTGGAGCGGCTGTGAGGCGGCATTATATTATCTGGAGCAGCTGTGAGGCGGCATTATATTATCTGGAGTGGCTGTGAGGCGGTATTATATTATCTGGAGCAGCTGTGAGGCGGCATTATATTATCTGGAGCGGCTGTGAGGCGGCATTATATTATCTGGAGCGGCTGTGAGGCGGCATTATAATATCTGGAGCGGCTGTGAGGTGGCATTATATTATCTGGAGCGGCTGTGAGGCGGCAGTTTATTATCTGGAGTGGCTGTGAGGCGGCATTATACTGTAATTGAGGATCATATATACCAGGACGAAGGAGAGAGGCGTCAATTCGTTAGTCTTTATAGGATTTAGAACATTACATGGGACCTGTACATCTGACCAACGTGGGCGCGCAAGGGAAGAGGGGGGGAACCCAGGTCCAAGTTTCGCACTGGGGCCCTTCGGACTCTAGTTACGCCACTGAATGTTAGTTTTGTGGACTGCCACTGGTGTCCTACTGGGTTTGACACCAGGGACAGTGGGACATGACAGAGTGAAGTCAAAACTAAGGTTCTTTCTGACATTAGCTTGTTGGGTGACAGAATCTACGAACACAGTAAAGGGTGAGAAAGGTACATTGAGAGTTTGTTTATACCGTGAACCATATGTGACTCATTTCTCTTGAAGTTTGTAAGGAAGTTTTTGCACATCGGATTAACACCTCTGGTAGTGTCTAAGAATATCAATCCGGGCAAATCACCTTCCACCTGAGCAACCTGTAGCACTACTAATGAATCACTTCATTCCCTGAGCGTTTGATAGCCCTTAGATCCTATTCTAGGGAAATCATCAATTCTTTTATATAAAGCATTTTGTATGGCTTCTATTGAACCATAACATTTTTCAAGTCTTTCCCACACCTTTTGCAGACCTGTGTGTGGATGCTTTACATTGATGTCTCTTATTCTTTTGGCATGGGCAACCAACTTGCTTCCAAGCTACTTTACTAGGAGATCTAGCTCCTCACTACAAGAAAGGTCCAGACCTATGATAACATTCTGGAATGAGGCTCGCCATGACATATAGTTCTCAGCATGATCAGTGAACTTTACAAGTCCTTTTGTAACCAGTTCTCGGCGAGCAAAGAAGTTTGCAAAGTCCATGATGGCTTGGTCAGTGCTAAAACGCGTATTGTTGTTGTGTCAAGTATGTGGTGTGATACCTGTTAGATGCTTCCTGCTTCGGGTAGTCTGTATAGTACTTTCTGATGAGGAAAGTGTCTCTTTAAGGCGAGATAAAAGTTGTACCTTCTGCTCGGTAGAGCAATAGCTGCCGCAAACGTCTCTGACGCCTTCTTGTTTGCAGTAGTGAAGTTCAAGGTTAGATCGCTGGTGATCACTATAGGCTGGTTGATGTAGTGCATCAGGGCTGTCAGCTATTCCGGAATGCTGATGGAGGTACTCTGCGATGCGCTGTGCTGGATCCTGCTGGTTTAGATCTGATCTGAGAACGTTGCTGCATTTCTCATAATCGGGATCCTTCCAAGTACTCTGATTTAGCTATTGTAGCTGCTGTCTCTTTGTCTGTGGCAAGTCTTTTTAGAGACGCTCATAGACGAGCACTCTCTGCATCTTGCTCTGCATGCAAGCAAACCTTTTCTGCTTCATGCTCTGCTTGTCTCCGCTTTAGTTGCATCTCTTGTGCGGCAAAGGAAGACCTCGCTTTGGCAGCTTCGGCTTTGGCACAGACGACAGTAGCAATCTTTGTTATTGAGGACTTGTTAGAGCCTGTTCGTGACCTCGTTTTAAGTGAGGATGGTCCACTTCCAGACATTGTGTGCTTAGCTACAGGTTGCTGGGTACTTCAGTGCGCACCTGAGTCTACATATAAACGGGCTTCGGCGTGGCGGGAATTGTATTGCGCTTGCTGTGGGGTGGGGCTTCCTGCTTATTCCCGGGGCTGTATAGTGGCTGCTGTAATACCTGTAAGCGGTGCAGTGTGGGTGGTAGAAGTCCCATACAGTCTGATCAACTACTGCCTGCAGCCAGCTGTTTTTACTGGCCCAGCTAATACGTTTTTACTGTTTGGCCTTCTTCCACATCTGATGCTGTGTGGATTCCAGCATACAGCTTAACCCTTCTTCATGTCCCAAGTAAACAAACTGTGAGTTACTTGGCAGTACACTTGGTGGTAAAAAGTACACAGTACAAATAATCTTAGTCAGTACTGGGTACATAACAGAAACTAGCACAATGATAATATAACACAGGGTAAAATTAACAGGAATAACTGGGGGAACGTTCATTGCAAAAGGCACTATTTTATACAGAGGTAACATCTATCTATATGTAGTGCAAGGGACACTAACTCAAGATGGAGGATCTCAAAGCATAATACTCTTCACTTCACAGTACTTCTATACAGTGGCTGCATCAATTCTCACTGTATTTAACTGGACAGGAGGAGTAGTTGTAGAGAAGGGAGCAAGAGCCAGGGACATATGTCTTATCTCTCTGGAGGCTGGAAAATGTCTGCAAGTCTCTCCTTCTTCCGGAGAAGCAGGGGGGCGGTCCCTAAGTTTACACTAAATCTTAAAGGGGAAGACGTCTGTATTTGTAGGAACACTTCTAGATTGTGTGTAACACATTTAAACTACATAAAGGGGTAACTCATTACCTCTACGAGTTGTAACAGGTGTTGAACTATGAATACTTTCTGAACATAAATGGGCAGGACAATAGTAAATGTAAGCTCTGTATGTATAGGGGAATTGGGATGTAGTTATATTATCCATAAAACTACTATAAATGGTTGAACATAATTAGAAAAGCACAGAGCTAAACCATTAATTACAATTACTGCTCCCTGCTATCTTCTGTGTACGGCTTTTTATGTGATTGTGTTTTATATGCAAGGCATGAAATGAAGAGTAAAAAAATGCGTGCTCCGACATACAATGAAATAAAAGCTTTATATGTAAATAGGTCTGTCAACAATGTTCCTTTACAATTACCTAAGCACACATTTATGGTATTTAGTTGTGTGGAGCAATGTGTGACGCATTGTAAACATACAGCAAAAAAGGAAAACCGTCTAGACCAGACATGGCGATACAAAACAATGTCATAACCTGCGTTTTCAGACGTCTTCTCTACAGCTCTGCTTCAGCTGTAGAATTCGGAACTTATGGTTTATTCATGATGTTTGCTGGTGTGTGGCTACAGACTGAAAATTTTGCTGATGGAAACCCTTCCTAAGATACAGGCCAGACTCTTTTATAAAGGTGACCTCTACAGGGAAAAAAATGAAAGTGCTAAGCCAGCAGTTTTAGGAGAGGGCATGTAAAACGTGCATGTCTTTAAACTTCACATTGCAACTCAAACATGAAAAGGAGCATTTACTTCTTTTTCTAAAACAATTGCTCTGAATTTAGCTGTAGTAAATATATATAAATAATAATAATAATAATCTTTATTTATATATCACCAACATATTCCGCAGCTCTTTACAATTCAGTGGTTCATATACAGACGGTCATAGGTAACAATTATATACATAAAAAATATACAGTAATTAAAGTACTGTAGAGAATCAATGTAAAAAATACAATACAATAATTAAAGCAGATGAACAATGTAAATAATACAATAAAATAACTAAAGCAGAGAAACAATGTAAAAAATACAATACAATAATTACAGCAAAAATAAAGGTGACCCTGCTCAAAAGAGCTTCCAATCTACAACAAGATAGGGGGTTACACAAAGTACAGGGGATTATTACAATGATGGTCCAGGCATCTTGAGGAAGGGGGATAGAAAAATTACATGAATAGTCAGCAGCCAGTCTGTGTAGAGCTTTTGGGTTTGATGGAGTTTGAAGGAGAGTTATGTCCAGAGATATAGTGAATGGGCTATATACAGTACAAAGGAATTCTCTTAGGGAGCATGATAATTGGTGCAGCTCAGGAGAAGTCTTGGAGCCGGGAGTGGGAGGTTCGGATTAATGCAGATGTTAGTCCAAGGTCATTTGTGAAATGCAGAGAATGGGTAGGGTGATAGACAGAGATGAGGGAGGAGACGTAGGGAGGTGCTGCACTGTGAAGAGCTTTTTGGGTGAGAAAAAGCAATATGAATTGGATCCTGTAGTGTATAGGCAGCCAGCGCAGTGACAGAGCGGAGGCATCTGAGTAACGATTGGCCAGATAGGTGATCCTGGCTGCTGCATTAAGGATGGACTGGAGAGGGGAGAGTCTAGTGAGGGGGAGGCCAATTAATAGAGAATTGCAGTAGTCAAGGCGGAAATGGATTAGGGCCACGATGAGCGCCTTTGTTGTTTCCATAGTCAGGGGCGGATTCTAGAGATGTTTTTCAGGTGAAAGCGACAGGAGCTGGTGAAAGATTGTATGTAGCAAGTGAAGGAGAGATCGGTGTCAAACAAACACCCAGACAGCGAGCCTGCTGCCTAGGATTTATCATGGTGTCGCACACTGAGAGGGAGATGTCAGATTTAGGGAGGTTAGTGGAGGGCGGGAGCAGAAGAAGGTCAGTTTTGGGATGGTTGAGTTTCATATATATATATATATATATATATATATACACTAATGCATATCCAGTGAATTAGAATATCATCAAAAATCAATGTAATATTGCCATGTTTTAGGGTGTGTCTAGGAGCCCTGAAATACATTGACTAATCAATCAATATTATATTCACCCTTTGATGTCTTGTGGAATATGGGAGCTTTGTTTTAACCCTTCATCCTTCCTACTTTATTTTTCTGAGATAACAACCTATGGGTTGCACTGGCTGTAAACCATAATCCTCAACAGTAACAGAAAAAAACGCTTGAATTAGATCACGCCGTTTGTAATGACTATAGATATTACTGTATATGCGTTCCACTTCTTGAATTGAATTACTAAAATAAATTGACTTTTTGATATGATATGATATTGTAAGTCATTGAGATGCACCGGTGTATATATATATATATATATATATATATATATATACAGTTAGGGCCAGAAATATTTGGACAGTGACACAATTTCCGCGAGTTGGGCTCTGCATGCCACCACATTGGATTTGAAATGAAACCTCTACAACAGAATTCAAGTGCAGATTGTAACGTTTAATTTGAAGGGTTGAACAAAAATATCTGATAGAAAATGTAGGAATTGTACACATTTCTTTACAAACACTCCACATTTTAGGAGGTCAAAAGTAATTGGACAAATAAACATAACCCAAACAAAATATTTTTATTTTCAATATTTTGTTGCGAATCCTTTGGAGGCAGTCACTGCCTTAAGTCTGGAACCCATGGACATCACCAAACGCTGGGTTTCCTCCTTCTTAATGCTTTGCCAGGCCTTTACAGCCGCAGCCTTCAGGTCTTGCTTGTTTGTGGGTCTTTCCGTCTTAAGTCTTGATTTGAGCAAGTGAAATGCATGCTCAATTGGGTTAAGATCTGGTGATTGACTTGGCCATTGCAGAATGTTCCACTTTTTTGCACTCATGAACTCCTGGGTAGCTTTGGCTGTATGCTTGGGGTCATTGTCCATCTGTACTATGAAGCGCCTTCCAATCAACTTTGCAGCATTTGGCTGAATCTGGGCTGAAAGTATATCCCGGTACACTTCAGAATTCATCCGGCTACTCTTGTCTGCTGTTATGTCATCAATAAACACAAGTGACCCAGTGCCATTGAAAGCCATGCATGCCCATGCCATCACGTTGCCTCCACCATGTTTTACAGAGGATGTGGTGTGCCTTGGATCATGTGCCGTTCCCTTTCTTCTCCAAACTTTTTTCTTCCCATCATTCTGGTACAGGTTGATCTTTGTCTCATCTGTCCATAGAATACTTTTCCAGAACTGAGCTGGCTTCTTGAGGTGTTTTTCAGCAAATTTAACTCTGGCCTGTCTATTTTTGGAATTGATGAATGGTTTGCATCTAGATGTGAACCCTTTGTATTTACTGTCATGGAGTCTTCTCTTTACTGTTGACTTAGAAACAGATACACCTACTTCACTGAGAGGGTTCTGGACTTCAGTTGATGTTGTGAACGGGTTCTTCTTCACCAAATAAAGTATGCGGCGATCATCCACCACTGTTGTCATCTGTGGACGCCCAGGCCTTTTAGAGTTCCCAAGCTCACCAGTCAATTCCTTTTTTCTCAGAATGTACCCAACTGTTGATGTTGCTACTCCAAGCATGTCTGCTATCTCTCTGATGGATTTTTTCTTTTTTTTTCAGCCTCAGGATGTTCTGCTTCACCTCAATTGAGAGTTCCTTTAACCGCATGTTGTCTGGTCACAGCAACAGCTTCCAAATGCAAAACCACACACCAGGAATCCACCCCTGACCTTTTAACTACTTCATTGATTACAGGTTAACGAGGGAGACGCCTTCAGAGTTAATTGCAGCCCTTAGAGTCCATTGTCCAATTACTTTTGGTCCTTTGAAAAAGAGGAGGCTATGCATTACAGAGCTATGATTCCTAAACCCTTTCTCCGATTTGGATGTGGAAACTCTCATATTGCAGCTGGGAGTGTGCACTTTCATCCCATATTATATATATAATTGTATTTCTGAACATGTTTTTGTAAACAGCTAAAATAACAAAACTTGTGTCACTGTCCAAATATTTCTGGCCCTAACTGTATATATATATATATCGTGTATATATATATATATATATATATATATATAGTTGTGGCCAAAAGTATTGACACCCCTGCAATTCTGTCAGATAATACTCAGTTTCTTCCTGAAAATGATTGCAATCACAAATTCTTTGATATTATTATCTTCATTTAATTTGTGATCACTGAAAAAACACAAAAGAGAATGAATCAAAAAGTAAAACATTGATCATTTCAACCAAAACTCCAAAAATGGGCCAGACAAAAGTATTGGTACCCTCAGCCTAATACTTGGTTGCACAACCTTTAGCCAAAATAACTGTGATCAACCGCTTCTGGTAACCATCAATGAGTTTCTTACAATGCTCTGTGTGTTTTGGGTCATTGTCCTGCTGGAAGACCCATGACTTCTGAGGGAGACCCAGCTTTCTCACACTGGGCCCTACATTACGATGCAAAATTTGTTGGTAGTCTTCAGACTTCATAATGCCATGCACACGGTCAAGCAGTCCAGTGCCAGAGGCAGCAAAGGAACCCCAAAACATCAGGGAACGTCCACCATGTTTGACTGTAGGGACCCTGTTCTTTTCTTTGAATGCCTCTTTTTTTCTCCTGTAAACTCTATGTTGATGCCTTTGCCCAAAAAGCTCTACTTCTGTCTCATCTGACCAGAGAATATTCTTCCAAAACGTTTTAGTCTTTCTCAGGTAAGTTTTGGCAAACTCCAGCTTGGCTTTTTTATGTCTCAGGGTTTGAAGTGGGGTCTTCCTGGGTATCCTACCATACAGTCCCTTTTCATTCAGACGCTGACGGATAGTACGGGTTGACACTGTTGTACCCTCGGACTGCAGGGCAGCTTGAACTTGTTTGTATGTTAGTCGAGGTTCTTTATCCACCATCCGCACAATCTTGCGTTGAAATCTCTCATCAATTTTTATTTTCCGTCCACATCTAGGGAGGTTAGCCACAGTGCCATTGGCTTTAAACTTCTTGATGAAACTGCGCACGTTAGACACAGGAACATTCAGGTCTTTGGAGATGGACTTGTAGCCTTGAGATTGCTCATGCTTCCTCACAATTTGGTTTCTCAAGTCCTCAGACAGTTCTTTGGTCTTCTTTTTTTTCTCCATGCTCAATGTGGTACACACAAGGACACAGGACAGAGGTTGAGTCAACTTTAATCCATGTCAACTGGCTGCAAGTGTGATTTAGTTATTGCCAACACCTGTTAGGTGCCACAGGTAAGTTACAGCTGCTGTTAATTACACAAATTAGAGAAGCATCACATGATTTTTCTAACAGTGCCAATACTTTTGTCCACCCCCTTTTTATGTTTGGTGTGGAATTATATCCAATTTGGCTTTAGGACAATTCTTTTTGTGTTTTTTCATTGCAGACAAATTAAACGAAGATAATAATACAAAAGAATTTGTGATTGCAATCATTTTCAGGAAGAAACTGAGTATTATCTGACAGAATTGCAGGGGTGTCAGTACTTTTGGCCACAACTATATATATATATATATAAGTGCCCCCTCCCTGCACTTTGTATGTTCCCGCAATAAAGATCCCGCTACTTGCTGACCTGGTGAGTGCCGTTTTTCTTACATTTTGATATATATATATATGTATATAAAAAGCGAAAAACGAAACAGCACAGTCACTTACAACCGGGTGCAAAGCCCTCCTACCACTTCACTGGTACTTATATAGATGAAAAAACGAAAGGCAGCACTTCCTTCAAAAAATCCATGTGGGTTTATTAGTCCTAGGACTGCAACGTTTCGGCGTTTAGCCTTTCTCAAGCAGTGACAAACAGATCTAGTGCTCACATATATATAGCTCCCATACAAGGGGCTTACAATAATTCAATTATTACAGTGTTATACAATAATTCCATAAAAATACAGTATTAAATACAGACAGTGATAACAAGTGTATTATAAAGTGCATAAAGTGCTTCAACCCGTTCCATATATCATACAGATCAATAGTTTAACCAGTATCAAGCAATACATTATAATTGCCTTAATTAAAACACAGATGTCACTTATCTCACGATTAGGGGACCACATGCTGCAACTGTAAACTGTTATTTCCGCCAGCGTGATCTCGGCGTCCATACTATCCTAATGCGCATGCTCCGCTTGAAAAAACTTGTATTCTCATCCAGCAAACCTCATAGACCCGTCACTAATCCCGCGATTGCGTATTACGCTCCGGGATCTCCAGTACACCCACTGCACTTGCGCAGTAGTGTACATGAGGTCTTTACTCCTTCTCTCATTCTCGCGCATGCGCCTTCCCTCCGAGAATCACGGCCGCCATTTTAGAATTGACGGCGATTCCACTACAATTAATCCACTGACCTGTTGCTTGCGTTTTTACCTGATTATATGGAAACTACAGGCAATCCTCAACCGCAACTATACAGTGGTGAAGGGAACAGAGCAATGATATAGAACGTAGCTTACTATACATTATCTCTTATTCCCTAGAATACCCAAATCACTTCACCAGCAAGTGTCAGTGTACACATTGGGTAATTCATTAATAGATAGTAAACTGGGAATTAAAATTACAATTCAGGCAAAATCTTTATATATATATGGGAAGAAAACCTTCTTTTTGTTCATATCCATAGTCACCGCCCTGGTGGGCTTTATACAGTTAAGTATGCTATGTTCCATACAAATAAACACAATAAATGTGTCCTTCTGTTTAGGTGACTAAACCCATATTTCATAGTAAATATCATCAGATAAACCTGAGTAGAGATAATTGTTTTTTATTTCAACTACTAAATAGAGGGATATATTATACAGGAGAGAACTTGGCTATCACAGCAGAAAACAGTTACATAAGGAACAGTATGTTTACAGTCAAGTTGCAGCTTGTGGAGTCCCCCGCTCGGATCTCTAGAATTAAAAGAGAAGAAAAAAATTTTTTTAGAACAAAATGTACTTTAAAAGAATTCTTTCAATAAATGTTTTTTCAATAAATGTTTATCAACCTACACAGTAGTTGATCATATATCATAGGGGTTCAGTATTACAATAAGCTATGCACTTTGTAGTCCACGTTTAGGCCATTTGGTCTCAATGTATTGAGTTTATGGATCCATTCCATTTCTCTTTTTAACAACAATTTCTGTCGATCTCCCCCCCGTCTTTGTATGGGAATTGTGTCAATCAACCGAAACCTTAAATCTTTTTCCGTATGTCCCATATCCACAAAATGCTTTGGGACCGGTAGATCTTTTCTTTTTTTCTTAATGGTATGTCGGTGATGAGCAATACGTGTCTTGAAATCCCACGTAGTCTCACCGACATACCACATAGCACAGGGACATTCGAGTAAATATACAACGTACTCAGACGAACAGGTCAGGAAGTGTTTTATTTCAAAACGCTGCCCAGTTTTAGGATGTATAAAATGTGAACCTTTGTTCATTAATCTGCAATTGATACATGAGAGACAGGGGTAACATCCCCTTCTCTTCGTACCTGTCAGATACCTTTGTCCATCCTTTTTCATAGGACCAATGTCCGACCGTATAAGTTTATCTTTCAGACATTGGTTGCGTCTATATGAAAAAAGTGGTGGTTCTTTGAATTCTTTCACTTGTGGCAAACATTTTCCCAACATATTCCAATGTTTACGTATTATTCTTGCAACCTCTCCACTCTCCTCACTGTACGTAGAAACAAATGGAATTCTTTTCAACTGTTTATCGTGATTTTTTTCTACCAAAATGTCTGACCTAGTCACTTGTACTACTTTATTCTTTTGTTCCCTCAGTAATTTTTTTGGGTATCCCCTTACAGAGAATTTCGTTATCATTTCATTTAGTGCCAGTTCCTGGTCCTCTTTCCTATTTACTATTTTTTTGACCCTAATCATTTGACTATATGGAATAGATTTTAGGGTGTTTTGCGGGTGCTGACTACTAAAATGTAGCAAATCATTTCTATCAGTTTCCTTTACATATAGTTTGGTTATAAATTCATTATTTTGATACAAGATCTGTACATCCAGGAATTGTAATGAGGATTCTGACCAAACTAGAGTAAATTTAATTGTTTCATCTATTCCATTCAGATACTCATGGAATTGATGTAATGCATCTTCTGTTCCTGTCCATATGAGGAAGACATCGTCTATGTATCTCCACCATGTAGCGACATAGTCATAATGGTGGGACACATAGACGAGGTCCTCCTCAATAACCCGCATAACTATATTTGCATAGGCTGGGGCCATATTGGCCCCCATCGCTGTACCTCTGCATTGTAAATAATAATCATCTCCAAACAGGAAATAGTTATTTTTTAAAACTAGTTCTAGAAGGCTAAGCACCAAAGAACAGGCACCATTAGAAACCTCAGTTTCTCTCAATTTCTTCTCTACAGCTGCCAGACCACGTTCATTATCAATTGACGTGTAAAGTGAGACCACGTCAAAAGACGCCAATATCACTTCACCACTTACAGATAGAGTGTTTAATTTACGTAGGAAGTCCCCAGTATCTTTAATATATGACTCAGCTCCTCTTGCTATGGGATTTAATACCTTATCAAGGAAGATTCCTATGTTTGAAAGAATCGAATTTGTACCCGAGACTATCGGACGACCCGGCGGGTCCACCAGAGACTTATGGATCTTGGGGAGCACATATAGTACTGGAGTAGTTGGAAATTCAATTGTCATAAAGTCGAGGAGATCCTGATCTATCAGACCCTCCTTCAATGCTTTTTTCAGGATCACCTCAATTCCATGTGCTACTTCAAATTTCGGATCCCTATCCAGTCTCCGGTAGACCCCCGGGTCATCCAACTGCCTCCTGATCTCTTTCACATACGTGACCTTGTCCATGACGACAACAGCCCCCCCTTTGTCGGCTTTTTTTATTATAATGCTGTCGTCACGGACAAGGTCATTAAGAGCCGTTATTTCCTGAGTCTTAATATTGGGTTTTCTAAAAACCCCATTTCCCTTAATCTTAAGCAGGTCCACTTCCTTAGTCACAGCTGTAATAAATGAATCAATTACTGAGGAATTAACTGGGGGCATAAATTTACTTTTCTTTTTTAACCCCAAACATGCCATATCAAAGTCACAATTCACCATCTTTGATTTATTTTCCTTGGTACTAAACCATTCTTTCAACTTTAATGATCTAAAAAAATATTGCAGGTCTAATGACAGTTGGAAAAAATCAGTGTGTGCATTTGGACCAAAGCCCAATCCCTTATTCAGAATAGACATCTGCATCTCTGTTAGTACCTTACTTGAAAGGTTCACTACCAAGTCCTCCTTTAATTTTTCAGTGGTGGTTTCTTCTGTTGTTTCCCTTTTCCCCGCTTGTCTTTTTTGTTGTTGCCGGTAGTGTCTCCTTCCTCCTCTTCTTTTCCTCCGCTGTTCCTTGGATCTGTATCTATGAACAAAGTCCATTATAGAATAAACCTTTCCACATGTGCATGATAGACTAGAATTTTTACCACCTGTAATCCGCCATTTTCCCACACCCTCACGCTGCCAGTTGTATATATTTCCATTTGAATAATCCTCCGTATCTCTCAACCACTTCCTTCTTTTACCTTCCTCCAAGTCTGAGCGTAGTTTAATTATGCGTGTATTTATTTGTTCTTTAAACTTTACCATTTCTTCCTCCTTTAAAATGTCCTGTAATTTGGTTTCTATACCACCATGTTCAGCTAATATTCTTTTCAATTCATGTTGTAAAAAGTCAATATTAACCAGTAAGAGATCCATCCCATATTTGTTTGAGATTTTACAGAATTGGGAACAGAAAAAAGAGTCCCCAAACATTAAATTTGGCCTTACATTTGACCTCAGGCCACGTGGTATCATCTTAGCCTTATAGTATTCAGACATAGTGGATAAATGCAGTTGTGTTGTTAAGACCTTTTTAGCCAAGTTTTCATATTTCTGTTTTAAATCTACTATAGATGGTACACTTAAAAATACTGCATCCACATCAATCCCCTTGAAAATACGATCTTCATCTTCTACTGTGTAACTTAAGGTCCCAGGTTCATAGTTATTCTCCATAACCCACTTCAGAAGTTTCAATGTAACAAAAGGCAAAAAACGTGCAAAATTTTCGTGGGAAAAATAGAAAAAGCGAAAAACGAAACAGCACAGTCACTTACAACCGGGTGCAAAGCCCTCCTACCACTTCACTGGTACTTATATAGATGAAAAAACGAAAGGCAGCACTTCCTTCAAAAAATCCATGTGGGTTTATTAGTCCTAGGACTGCAACGTTTCGGCGTTTAGCCTTTCTCAAGCAGTGACAAACAGATCTAGTGCTCACATATATATAGCTCCCATACAAGGGGCTTACAATAATTCAATTATTACAGTGTTATACAATAATTCCATAAAAATACAGTATTAAATACAGACAGTGATAACAAGTGTATTATAAAGTGCATAAAGTGCTTCAACCCGTTCCATATATCATACAGATCAATAGTTTAACCAGTATCAAGCAATACATTATAATTGCCTTAATTAAAACACATTTATTGTAAGCCCCTTGTATGGGAGCTATATATATGTGAGCACTAGATCTGTTGTCACTGCTTGAGAAAGGCTAAACGCCGAAACGTTGCAGTCCTAGGACTAATAAACCCACATGGATTTTTTGAAGGAAGTGCTGCCTTTCGTTTTTTCATCTATATAAGTACCAGTGAAGTGGTAGGAGGGCTTTGCACCCGGTTGTAAGTGACTGTGCTGTTTCGTTTTTCGCTTTTTCTATTTTTCCCACGAAAATTTTGCACGTTTTTTGCCTTTTGTTACATTGAAACTTCTGAAGTGGGTTATGGAGAATAACTATGAACCTGGGACCTTAAGTTACACAGTAGAAGATGAAGATCGTATTTTCAAGGGGATTGATGTGGATGCAGTATTTTTAAGTGTACCATCTATAGTAGATTTAAAACAGAAATATGAAAACTTGGCTAAAAAGGTCTTAACAACACAACTGCATTTATCCACTATGTCTGAATACTATAAGGCTAAGATGATACCACGTGGCCTGAGGTCAAATGTAAGGCCAAATTTAATGTTTGGGGACTCTTTTTTCTGTTCCCAATTCTGTAAAATCTCAAACAAATATGGGATGGATCTCTTACTGGTTAATATTGACTTTTTACAACATGAATTGAAAAGAATATTAGCTGAACATGGTGGTATAGAAACCAAATTACAGGACATTTTAAAGGAGGAAGAAATGGTAAAGTTTAAAGAACAAATAAATACACGCATAATTAAACTACGCTCAGACTTGGAGGAAGGTAAAAGAAGGAAGTGGTTGAGAGATACGGAGGATTATTCAAATGGAAATATATACAACTGGCAGCGTGAGGGTGTGGGAAAATGGCGGATTACAGGTGGTAAAAATTCTAGTCTATCATGCACATGTGGAAAGGTTTATTCTATAATGGACTTTGTTCATAGATACAGATCCAAGGAACAGCGGAGGAAAAGAAGAGGAGGAAGGAGACACTACCGGCAACAAAAAAGACAAGCGGGGAAAAGGGAAACAACAGAAGAAACCACCACTGAAAAATTAAAGGAGGACTTGGTAGTGAACCTTTCAAGTAAGGTACTAACAGAGATGCAGATGTCTATTCTGAATAAGGGATTGGGCTTTGGTCCAAATGCACACACTGATTTTTTCCAACTGTCATTAGACCTGCAATATTTTTTTAGATCATTAAAGTTGAAAGAATGGTTTAGTACCAAGGAAAATAAATCAAAGATGGTGAATTGTGACTTTGATATGGCATGTTTGGGGTTAAAAAAGAAAAGTAAATTTATGCCCCCAGTTAATTCCTCAGTAATTGATTCATTTATTACAGCTGTGACTAAGGAAGTGGACCTGCTTAAGATTAAGGGAAATTGGGTTTTTAGAAAACCCAATATTAAGACTCAGGAAATAACGGCTCTTAATGACCTTGTCCGTGACGACAGCATTATAATAAAAAAAGCCGACAAAGGGGGGGCTGTTGTCGTCATGGACAAGGTCACGTATGTGAAAGAGATCAGGAGGCAGTTGGATGACCCGGGGGTCTACCGGAGACTGGATAGGGATCCGAAATTTGAAGTAGCACATGGAATTGAGGTGATCCTGAAAAAAGCATTGAAGGAGGGTCTGATAGATCAGGATCTCCTCGACTTTATGACAATTGAATTTCCAACTACTCCAGTACTATATGTGCTCCCCAAGATCCATAAGTCTCTGGTGGACCCGCCGGGTCGTCCGATAGTCTCGGGTACAAATTCGATTCTTTCAAACATAGGAATCTTCCTTGACAAGGTATTAAATCCCATAGCAAGAGGAGCTGAGTCATATATTAAAGATACTGGGGACTTCCTACGTAAATTAAACACTCTATCTGTAAGTGGTGAAGTGATATTGGCGTCTTTTGACGTGGTCTCACTTTACACGTCAATTGATAATGAACGTGGTCTGGCAGCTGTAGAGAAGAAATTGAGAGAAACTGAGGTTTCTAATGGTGCCTGTTCTTTGGTGCTTAGCCTTCTAGAACTAGTTTTAAAAAATAACTATTTCCTGTTTGGAGATGATTATTATTTACAATGCAGAGGTACAGCGATGGGGGCCAATATGGCCCCAGCCTATGCAAATATAGTTATGCGGGTTATTGAGGAGGACCTCGTCTATGTGTCCCACCATTATGACTATGTCGCTACATGGTGGAGATACATAGACGATGTCTTCCTCATATGGACAGGAACAGAAGATGCATTACATCAATTCCATGAGTATCTGAATGGAATAGATGAAACAATTAAATTTACTCTAGTTTGGTCAGAATCCTCATTACAATTCCTGGATGTACAGATCTTGTATCAAAATAATGAATTTATAACCAAACTATATGTAAAGGAAACTGATAGAAATGATTTGCTACATTTTAGTAGTCAGCACCCGCAAAACACCCTAAAATCTATTCCATATAGTCAAATGATTAGGGTCAAAAAAATAGTAAATAGGAAAGAGGACCAGGAACTGGCACTAAATGAAATGATAACGAAATTCTCTGTAAGGGGATACCCAAAAAAATTACTGAGGGAACAAAAGAATAAAGTAGTACAAGTGACTAGGTCAGACATTTTGGTAGAAAAAAATCACGATAAACAGTTGAAAAGAATTCCATTTGTTTCTACGTACAGTGAGGAGAGTGGAGAGGTTGCAAGAATAATACGTAAACATTGGAATATGTTGGGAAAATGTTTGCCACAAGTGAAAGAATTCAAAGAACCACCACTTTTTTCATATAGACGCAACCAATGTCTGAAAGATAAACTTATACGGTCGGACATTGGTCCTATGAAAAAGGATGGACAAAGGTATCTGACAGGTACGAAGAGAAGGGGATGTTACCCCTGTCTCTCATGTATCAATTGCAGATTAATGAACAAAGGTTCACATTTTATACATCCTAAAACTGGGCAGCGTTTTGAAATAAAACACTTCCTGACCTGTTCGTCTGAGTACGTTGTATATTTACTCGAATGTCCCTGTGCTATGTGGTATGTCGGTGAGACTACGTGGGATTTCAAGACACGTATTGCTCATCACCGACATACCATTAAGAAAAAAAGAAAAGATCTACCGGTCCCAAAGCATTTTGTGGATATGGGACATACGGAAAAAGATTTAAGGTTTCGGTTGATTGACACAATTCCCATACAAAGACGGGGGGGAGATCGACAGAAATTGTTGTTAAAAAGAGAAATGGAATGGATCCATAAACTCAATACATTGAGACCAAATGGCCTAAACGTGGACTACAAAGTGCATAGCTTATTGTAATACTGAACCCCTATGATATATGATCAACTACTGTGTAGGTTGATAAACATTTATTGAAAAAACATTTATTGAAAGAATTCTTTTAAAGTACATTTTGTTCTAAAAAAATTTTTTTCTTCTCTTTTAATTCTAGAGATCCGAGCGGGGGACTCCACAAGCTGCAACTTGACTGTAAACATACTGTTCCTTATGTAACTGTTTTCTGCTGTGATAGCCAAGTTCTCTCCTGTATAATATATCCCTCTATTTAGTAGTTGAAATAAAAAACAATTATCTCTACTCAGGTTTATCTGATGATATTTACTATGAAATATGGGTTTAGTCACCTAAACAGAAGGACACATTTATTGTGTTTATTTGTATGGAACATAGCATACTTAACTGTATAAAGCCCACCAGGGCGGTGACTATGGATATGAACAAAAAGAAGGTTTTCTTCCCATATATATATAAAGATTTTGCCTGAATTGTAATTTTAATTCCCAGTTTACTATCTATTAATGAATTACCCAATGTGTACACTGACACTTGCTGGTGAAGTGATTTGGGTATTCTAGGGAATAAGAGATAATGTATAGTAAGCTACGTTCTATATCATTGCTCTGTTCCCTTCACCACTGTATAGTTGCGGTTGAGGATTGCCTGTAGTTTCCATATAATCAGGTAAAAACGCAAGCAACAGGTCAGTGGATTAATTGTAGTGGAATCGCCGTCAATTCTAAAATGGCGGCCGTGATTCTCGGAGGGAAGGCGCATGCGCGAGAATGAGAGAAGGAGTAAAGACCTCATGTACACTACTGCGCAAGTGCAGTGGGTGTACTGGAGATCCCGGAGCGTAATACGCAATCGCGGGATTAGTGACGGGTCTATGAGGTTTGCTGGATGAGAATACAAGTTTTTTCAAGCGGAGCATGCGCATTAGGATAGTATGGACGCCGAGATCACGCTGGCGGAAATAACAGTTTACAGTTGCAGCATGTGGTCCCCTAATCGTGAGATAAGTGACATCTGTGTTTTAATTAAGGCAATTATAATGTATTGCTTGATACTGGTTAAACTATTGATCTGTATGATATATGGAACGGGTTGAAGCACTTTATGCACTTTATAATACACTTGTTATCACTGTCTGTATTTAATACTGTATTTTTATGGAATTATTGTATAACACTGTAATAATTGAATTATTGTAAGCCCCTTGTATGGGAGCTATATATATGTGAGCACTAGATCTGTTTGTCACTGCTTGAGAAAGGCTAAACGCCGAAACGTTGCAGTCCTAGGACTAATAAACCCACATGGATTTTTTGAAGGAAGTGCTGCCTTTCGTTTTTTCATCTATATATATGTATATATATAAAACTAGAAAAAAAAACTAGAAAAAAAACTAGAAAAAAAAACTAGAAAAAAATTCCCTGCAGCATTCAGCTACTACCAATGATGCACACATGCATTATATATTTGAGCATAAAATTTAAAAACATGTTTTTTTCAAAAAACTCAAAAATCTTATTTATTTTTTTTCTTGGGGTTCTTGGTACACACATTGGCCAATGTCCGTTTGCTCATCAACCGCGACAAGGTGACCCCAGGTCTGATGAGTCCTAACGCTGACATCCCTGTCCTCCTTTTCCTCCCTATCCCACTCTTTAGTATATATATATACTAGATGGTGGCCTGATTCTAACCCATCGGGTATTCTAGAATATGTGTGTACCATAGCTTATTTATGAAGATGTAATGCAATGCGAAGCTGGGTATAAATCCAGTGCCAATATTGCTGATTGGTCGCGGGCCGCAGCGGTGCCGGTGTGCAACGGTGTCGGTGTGCAGCAGTGCCAGTGTACAGCAGTGTCAGTGTACAGCAGTGGCGGTGGGCAGCGGTGTTGGTGGGCAGCAGTGCCGGTGGGCAGCGGTGCCGGTGAACAGCAGTGTCGGTGTGCAGCAGTGTCAGTGTACAGCACTGTCTGTGTTCAGAGGTGTTGGTGTACACCGGTGTCGGTGTGCAGCAGTGTTGGTGTGCAGCGCTGTGGGAGTTCTGTGGTGTCGGTGTGCAGCAGTGTCGGTGTTCATCAGTGTTGGTGTACAGCGGTGTTGAGCAGGGGTGAGTGAGTGCTGAGCGGGGGTGAGTGAGTGCTGAAACGGGTGGGTGAATGCTGAGTGGGGGTGACTGGGTGCTGAGCGGGGATGAGTGGATGCTGAGCAGGTGAGTGGATGCTGAGCTTGGGTGAGTGGGTGCTCAGCGGGGGTGACTGGGTGCTGAGTGGGGGTGACTGGGTGCTGAGTGGGGCTGAGTGGGGGTGTCTGGGTGCTGAGACGGGTGACTAGGTGCTGAGCAGAGGTGACTGGGTGCTGACTGGGGGTGACTGGTTGCTGACCAGGGGTGACTGGGTGCTGGCCAGGGGTGACTGGGTGCAGGCCAGGGGTGACTGGGTGCTGGCCAGGGGTGACTGGGTGCTGGCCGGGGGTGACTGGGTTCTGAGTCGGGGGTGAGTGGATGCTGAGCCGGGGTGAGTGGGTGTGAGCAGGGTTGAGTGGCTGCTGAGTGGGGGTGAGTGGGAGCTGAGCCGGGGTGAGAGGGTGCTGAGCTGCGGTGAGTTGGTGCTGAGCCAGGGTGAGTGGGTGCTGAGCGGGGATGAGTGGTTGCTGAGTGTGGGGGTGAGTGGGTGCTGAGCGGGGGTGAGTAGGTGCTGAGCAGGTGAGTGAGTGCTGAGCGGGGGTGAGTTGGTGCTGAGCGGGTGAGCGGGGGTGACTGGGTGCTGAGATGGGTGACTGGGTGCTGAGACTGGTGACTGGGTGATGAGCAGAGGTGACTTGGTGCTGAGCGGAGGTGACTGGGTGCTGAGCCGGTGAGAGTGGGGTTCAGTGGGTGCAGTGTGGGTTCAGTGGGGGCAGTGTGGGTTCAGTGCACAGTGTGGGGTGAGAGGGAACAGTGTGGTTTCAGTGGGGTTAGTATGGGGGCAGTGTGGGTTCTGTGTGGGATGAAAGGGATGAGCAGGGGTAGTTGGGGGTGAATAGCAGGATGGAGGAGGCTCCACTCACCCCGACATTGTTCCTCTTAGGCACCATTCACACATTGCGTATTTTTGTGCGCTTTTTTACGCACGCTTTTCAAAAATGCGCAATGTGTTTTATGTCTGCCAGCAAAGTGAATGGGAAATTATTTATGGGAGAAAACGCTGCTGCGCAAAGAATTGACATGTCAATTCTTTACGCAGCAGCTCCTGCATTTTCTCCCATAGGGGCCGGCGGAGCTGCTAGATCTGATGTCACAGAGGGGAGGAAGAAACCTGCTTCCTCCTCCCCTCTGTGACATGTGTGGCCGCCCCCATTTGATTTCCCAGTGTATTCATATACACTGTGAAATCAAAATTAAACAAAGTCAAATAAATGAAAAATAATAAAGAATTCATACTTACCTTTCCGACGCCTTTTCGCGGTCTCCGCTGTAGAGGCAGGCGATGTACAGTCCTGCCAGGACCTGCCGTGATGTCAGAGGGGCATTCCCGGAGCTGATTGGCCGCTCGCGGTCATGTGATATGTATCCGGTAGTGACAGCGTTTTGGGAGGAATCTAATGAAATAACAAGAATTGTAAAGAAAAATTGGTAAATACTAACACAGGGTTTGCCATAAGTAGAGGAATTTAAGAATCCTCCGATTTTTTCTTTTAGAAAAGGAAAGAGTTTAAAAGACCGGTTGGTAAATTCTGACATAGGCAGTTTGAAGAAAGAGACTCAGCTAACCATGACAGGTAGTAAAAGAAGAGGCTGCTACCCATGTGTAGGGTGCGTCAATTGCTCCTATATGATAAAAGGTAACTCCTTTGAGGTAAAAGGGAAGAGATATGAGATTCATGATTTTCATACCTGCAATTCGGAATACGTGGTGTACCTATTGGAGTGCCCCTGTAAACTGTTCTATGTTGGAGAAACCTCACTAGAGTTTAAGGTGAGAATGAACCAACATAGTTACAGTATTCGACAAAAGCAACATAATTTACCAGTACCAAAGCATTTTTGGAGGCAAAGCACAGTGAGAGGGACCTTAGGTGCAGGATAATAGATAGCATTCCCCCGTTAAGAAGAGGAGGTAATAGAGATAAATTACTATTAGAAAAGGAACTAAGATGGATTAAACGGTTGGGTGCATTAAAACCAGGAGGTGTAAATGTTGATTGTAAGCTCAACATAGTCACAGAAAAGCTGGTATTCCTTAATCGTTCCCTCGAGATTAAACAGTGTAGACCTTTTAATCACTGGTTTCAATCACAAGGCATAACTGCACGTTTATATTGATAATGTGTGAAATTGTTGATAACAACGTATAAGTGACACATTTTATGTCTGTTTATTCACAGAACCATGGAATAATTGGAAGCCTGGATAACAGATTGACAACCTCAGTAATGTAATACACTGTAAATTATGATTCGTGAAATATAGGTTGGGAGCCCAAATGCTGTGAGGCACCTGTCACTATATACAATCACTAGAATCACCTTCTTTTTATTTAGTTTTTAAAGCATGAGAATTATAATAATGAGTCCGGTTGGAGATAAAGCACACAATAAGGTCCGAAAATACCTGGGACACACAGCCAGGCTCGTATAAGGTCAACCTAGACCCTAGTAGCTGATGGGGCCCGAAGAGGCATGAGAGCTCATTAAAATGAGTGATGTATGCACAAACGGGGTTAGGACCTACTAGTGCCCACCCACAAAAGCACTGCATTTTTTTAATATATAAAATTTAATGCATACCTAATAGATTGATAGTAATTTAATAACACTTTCACGACACAGGATTAAGTAAATATTTAATAAAAATGAAGGCACAAGCACTAGTGATGGGCGAATCCTAAATTACTCGGAATCGCTTGACTCTAGCGAGTCCGAGCCCAGGACTCGCTACTCGTTGCGAGTCTAGCGAGTCCAATGTTAATGAATGGGGAAGCGAGTAATAGCGAGTAGTGTGAGATTTACAACTCGCAGATGTGTCTCCGAGGCTTCAGCCTGAAGCAATCCTAGTTTTGTCATTTATTTGCATTGCTAGTTTACTTTGTAAGTAATCGCTGACTCGCACAGATAAGAGTCCTGTCTCCTCTGTGTTGGCTGCCAGCTCCAGGGTCCTAGAGCCTGCCTGCTGCCTGATGTAGCAGAGCTGAAATTGTTCTCAGTCTGCTCATTCCCTGTGTACAGACATGAATGTCTGTGCACAGAGATGATGTAGCAGAGCTGAGATTGTTCTCAGTCTGCTCATTCCCTGTGTACAGACATGAATGTCTGTGCACAGAGATGATGTAGCAGAGCTGAGATTGTTCTCAGTCTGCTCATTCCCTGGGCATAGACATCTATATTTATGCACAGGGGATGTAGCAGAGAGGACATCGCGTTTTGGACTGCGTCGGACGGAAGAGGATTTTTTTAATTAAAGATGGAGTCCCTAATGGCTTTTTTTTTTATTTCTAATAAAAAATTTTCTTTGTGTTGTGTTTTTTTTAAAACAATTTCATAGAAATTCATGGCGGTCATGTCTAATATTGGCGTGACCACCATAAATTTCGGGCTTAGGGCCAGCTGATAATACAAAGCTGGCCCTAACCTCTTTATTACCCAGCGTGCCACCGCTACCAGGGCCGCTGGAAGAGCGGGGTTCAGCGTCAGAGGATGGCACTTCAATGAACGCGCCATCTTCTGGGGCGGCTGCGGGCTGCAATTTGCAGCGGGGGGTGCCCAGAAAGCTTGGGCATCCCTGCGCTGCGGATTCCAGCCCCCAGCTGCTTAGCTGTACCTGGCTAGACATAGAAATTGCGCGGAGCCCCACGCATTTTTTTTAAATTATTTCATGAAATTCTGAGATTCTGACTCTGAGACTCTGACTCTGAAATTCATTAAATAATTTAAAAAAAATGCGTGGGGCTCCGCGCAATTTCTATGTCTAGCCAGGTACAGCTAAGCAGCTGAGGGCTGGAATCCGCAGCGCAGGGATGCCCAAGCTTTCTGGGCACCCCCCGCTGCAAATTGCAGCCCGCAGCCGCCCCAGAAGATGGCGCGTTCATTGAAGCGCCATCCTCTGGCGCTGAACCCCGCTCTTCCAGCGGCCCTGGTGGCGGTAGCACGCTGGGTAATAAAGGGGTTAATACCAGCTTTGTTATACAAGCTGGTATTAAGCCCGAGATTCTTAATGTCAGGCCACGTTTGACCCAGCCACTAAGAATCTCCAATAAAGGGTTAAAAAAACACAGAGAAAATTTTTTATTTGAAATAAAAAAAAAAGCCATTAGGGACTCCATCTTTAATTAAAAAAATCCTCTTCCGTCCGACGTAGTCCAAAACGTGATGTCCTCTCTGCTACATGCACAGGGAATGAGCAGACTGAGAATAATCTCAGCACTGCTACATCATCTCTGTGAGCAGGCAGGCTCTAGGACCCTGGAGCTGCACAGAGAAGACAGCTGGACTCGGCTCGCAAAGAAACAGCAGTTACTTTGCGAGTTTCCCTGCTATCACTGGCACAGTAGCCAGTGATTACTCGCAGGAGTCTAATGCAAACAATGGCAATCCTATGTCAGCGTTTCTGACAAAACTAGGATTGATATTGATTTGCATTGGACTCGTGCGAGTCATCACTGGGAAACTCGCCGAGTACCGAGTCCTGCGAGTCCCTTACTACTCGCCGAGTAACGAGTCCTAGCGAGTAGATTCGCCCATCCCTAACAAGCACTTTATATAGATACAGAATAATAATATCGCTCGAGCGTAGCTTTAATATCACACAGAGCAAGCTGCGGTGAAGTAAGGGCAGATAATGCCAGAGATTAAGATGGCGCAGATGCATAAACCCGAATCACCATGGCAGCAGCAGTGCAGAGAAGCCGCGCATGCGCAGTGCACGATTACATACAAAGGCTACGAGCGACAGCGGCATATCCGGGACGCTGAGGACACGAGGCACAGAACAGCACAGGCGCAGTGCGGAGGAGGGCTCCTAACTAAGTAATGTATACACAAAATAATATATGCAGCAGTTATGATACATTTACAACAAAGAAAGGCTTCCAATTAGAGGTGGTTCATCTAATGCAATCCACAACATGATGTAATATGATAGATGTGTAACACATGAAAGAAAATTAAGTGAAATATATGGGTGCACAGTGTATATTATGTATTTTGATGATTATATTGTATTTATAATGGAATTAATATGTATAAGTAAAATGATTGATGTAAAGGTACCTTTACACACAGAGATAAATTGCTTGCAATTCACTTGTTGCAGTGAAATCATGGACACATTGTTCCATTTGTACATGGCAACAAAATAGAACAATGTGTCCATGATTTCACTGCAACCAGTGAATTGCAAGCAATTTATCTCTGTGTGTAAAGGTACCTTAATGAGAGCAGGATGTTTTAAAAGGAGGCAAGTCTGGGCAGTGATTGCATGACTAAGGGAGTTGGGGCCTGAAATGTTGCCATTTGTACCTCTGAGGCTGGAATAAACAACCATCTGAACATCACCATTGGAGTTCTGCGACATTTGTATGCATATATATATACTAGCTGTGAGCCCGATGCAAATGCATCGGGTGTCTAGAATATTTTTTTTTTTTTTTTAGATTTTCAAATAATAATCCAATATAGTAGATAGGAATTTTTTATTTTATTATTTATTTTGTTTTGTTTTTTTACTATTTTTATTATTATTAAATGTATTTATTATTTGTTATTTTATGAAAATTTATTTGTATTAAAATTATTTTATTTTATTTAAAAACCGCATCTGCGGCGCGGTTGCGGTAATCCCCATAGAAAGTATAGGGGGACTTGCGGCAGGTGCGGCAAAACCGCACTTGCCACACCTGCCGCAAGTCCCCCTATACTTTCTAAGGGATTACCGCAACCGCGCCGCAAGTGCTCGCACTCAGCCAGCGACTCGCAATGCGGCGTGGCCATTGCTCGCGCGTGGTGACGTCACAGCGTGACATAGCCACGGCGTTTTCGGGGTCCGACACAAAAATGCCTACGGCAATTATATAGTAGATAGCTACTTTTTGGGGGAGTCCAATACTTTTTTTGGGGGGTCCAATACTTTTTGGGGGGGTCCAATACTTATTGGGGCGCGTTCAATGCTTTTTGGGGTGCGTTCAATACTTATTGGGGCGCGTTCAATGCTTTTTGGGGCGCGTTCAATGCTTTTTGGGCCTGTTCAATACTTTTTGGGGGCGTTCAATACTTATTGGGTGTGTTCAATACTTTTTGGGGCGCGTTCAATACTTTTTGGGGCGCGTTCAATACTTATTGGGGCGCGTTCAATACTTTTTTGGGCGCGTTCAATACTTATTGGGGTGTGTTCAATACTTATTGGGACGCGTTCAATACTTTTTGTGGCGCGTTCAATACTTTTTGGGGCGCGTTCAATACTTATTGGGGTGCGTTCAATACTTTTTGTGGCGCGTTCAATACTTATTGGGGTGTGTTCAATACTTATTGGGGTGTGTTCAATACTTATTGGGACGCGTTCAATACTTTTTGTGGCGCGTTCAATACTTTTTGGGGCGCGTTCAATACTTATTGGGGTGCGTTCAATACTTTTTGGGGCGCGTTCAATACTTATTGGGGTGTGTTCAATACTTATTGGGGTGTGTTCAATACTTATTGGGACGCGTTCAATACTTTTTGGGGCGCGTTCAATACTTATTGTGACGCGTTCAATACTTATTGGGGTGTGTTCAATACTTTTTGGGGCGCGTTCAATACTTTTTGGGGCGCGTTCAATACTTATTGGGGTGCGTTCAATACTTTTTGGGGCGCGTTCAATACTTTTTGGGGCGCGTTCAATACTTATTGGGGTGTGTTCAATACTTTTTGGGGCGCGTTCAATACTTTTTGGGGCGCGTTCAATACTTATTGGGGTGTGTTCAATACTTTTTGGGGCGCGTTCAATACTTATTGTGACGCGTTCAATACTTATTGGGGTGTGTTCAATACTTTTTGGGGCGCGTTCAATACTTTTTGGGGCGCCTTCAATACTTATTGGGGTGCGTTCAATACTTTTTGGGGCGCGTTCAATACTTATTGGGGTGCGTTCAATACTTTTTGGGGCGCGTTCAATACTTATTGGGGTGCGTTCAATACTTTTTGGGGCGCGTTCAATACTTTTTGGGGCGCCTTCAATACTTATTGGGGTGCGTTCAATACTTTTTGGGGCGCGTTCAATACTTTTTGGGGCGCCTTCAATACTTATTGGGGTGCGTTCAATACTTTTTGGGGCGCGTTCAATACTTATTGGGGTGCGTTCAATACTTTTTGGGGCGCGTTCAATACTTTTTGGGGCGCCTTCAATACTTATTGGGGTGCGTTCAATACTTTTTGGGGCGCGTTCAATACTTATTGGGGTGCGTTCAATACTTTTTGGGGCGCGTTCAATACTTATTGGGGTGTGTTCAATACTTTTTGGAGTGCTTTGCTGGGCTAAACCTGAATGGTGCACAGGGGGTTAATCACATGAGTGAAGATGTGCTGATTGACTCACTGGGTTGCAGCTGGGAGTGAGTAGGCTGGAACCTGCCAGGTGTCTGAGTGAGGAGAGGCTGATTCAGAAGTTCAGAGCACTGCCATGTGAAGAGGTGCTGAAAGTGATCCGTCCTCAGTGGGTAAGTGATGGGAGCCTACCAGCTGATGTGTGCTTGGCAGCCAGTGTCCAAGGGCCAGGCGGTCACAGCTGACTTTGGGACATTGAGGGGGGGGGGGCTGTGCGGCCATTGAGGGGGGAGGGGGGGTCTGTGCGGCCATTGGGGGGGGGGGGGGGGCTGTGCGGCCATTGGGGGGGGGTCTGTGCGGCCATTGGGCGGGCTGTGCGGCATTGGGGGGGGGTCTGTGCGGCCATTGGGGGGGTGGGGGGGGTCTGTGCGGCCATTGAGGGGGGGGGGGGGGGTCTGTGCGTTGGCCAGTAGTAGTATAGATTGATGATGATGATGATCTGTGATAGCGACTCGCAATGCTTGCACTACCCAGCGACTCGCAATAGATCCCTTGAAAGTATAGGGGGAGTTGCGGCAGCTGAGGTAGCGACTCGCAATGGCCTCGCGGCCATTGCTCGCGCTACCTCAGCGGTAAATCGCTAACTTTGTAGCCGGGCCTCTGGGATGATGATGATGATGATGATGATGATGATGATGATGATGATGATGATGATGATGATGATGATCTGTGACTCGCAATGCT
This sequence comes from Allobates femoralis, assembly GCA_033576535.1. Taxonomy (NCBI): domain Eukaryota; kingdom Metazoa; phylum Chordata; class Amphibia; order Anura; family Aromobatidae; genus Allobates; species Allobates femoralis. The sequence goes on from JARQOC010000004.1 coordinate 176,861,002, forward strand.
TGCACTACCAGCGACTCGCATGGATCCCATGCAACGTATAAGGGGACTTGCGGCGGCTGACGTACACAGCGAGTCGCAATGAATCCCATTGAAAGTATAGTGGGACGTGCGGCAGCTGAGGTAGCGACTCGCAATGGCCTCGCGGCCATTGCTCGCGCTACCTCAGCGGTAAATCGCTAACTTTGTAGCCGACCCTCTGGTTCTATTTTCGGCCAGCGACTCGCAATGGCCGCTTCGCGGCCATTGCTCACGCGTGGTGACGTCACATAGTGACAAAGCCACGGCGATTTCGGGGGCCGACACGAAAATGCTACGGCAATTATAGAGTAGATACGTATATTATATATATAATAAAAATAAACGTTCAACATAACTAAATCCGTGAGCTCTAAGGGCTCATTCAGATGGCTTCATATAATCATAAACGGACGATGATCGCATCACTTTACTCCCGACCTGAGCATACAGCTTTATAGAAATACATGCTGTCACGCTAGGGCCAGGAGAGGCATCGAGTAATCAAAGTATTGTGATGCAATTGTCTTGTGCGCCCTAAGTACTTAATCACACACAATCAACTAACTTCTTGGAAGCGTTTCACAAGGTATTCCACAAGCTGGATTGAGTATCCCCTACAGCTTCGTCTCTTCTTAGACTTGGAACCTGCCTGGGCACCCCAAAAAATGGTCAGAAGTGCCGTACTATTATCTATTAGGTAATTAAAGCAACCTCCCCTTAAGTGATGTGCCTGAGTCTTGATCTATTGCTACAGACACGCTGCTGATTGTCAGGTCCCAATTCTGTTTCCAGTGTCCACTATTGTGCTTGCTAACCACTCGTGTCTCCTAGTGCCTGCCATACCTTCTGCACCCGCCATACCCACTGGACCTACCATGTCTACCATACCTGTTGCACCAACCATCCAGTCTGCATCTGAGTGAGCCTGAGCCTCCCTTCTCCAGGGTCTATGTCTGCATCCCTGACCCCTGGGGCCAAATGTCTCTCTGGGGTAGCACCTGGTGGCTGCCTTCCAGCACAAGCCTAACCTTTCCATCAGAGGCTCTAGTGAAGAATAGGTAGTCACTTAATCAAGTGTGTAACACCATGCTACTAGTATCGTGTTTTCCAAAATAACCAAAGTTTATCAACTTAAAACCTTTATTACACTCAAAACATGATGACCATAATTAGAGAACAGCGATGACTGTAGCACAGAGAAAGATTAAAACTAAATTTTGTGAAGGTCACAACAGTCCCCAATCAGTATGAAGTGTACAGTCCTTTGCTTTGTACAGGCCTTTGCTTTGAATTACTTCAGTACATCTGTGGCCATAGGACATAACTAGTCTCTCACACTGCACTGCTGTGATTTTGGCCACTCTTCTTCTAGTCTCTCCATAGGTAATATAACTGGAAAAGAAAGGCGCACAGGGTGTATACCTGGGAGACAATTTTCAGAGTTAAAATTAGAATTGCTCACCTTTTACAGTTGTGAAAGTCACAACCGCTATAAAGACATGTACAGTTCTGGCCAAAAGTATTGACACCCCTGCAATTCTGACAGATAATACTCCTGTTTCTTCCTGAAAATTATTGCAATCACAAATTCTTTGGTATTATTATCTTCATTTAATTTGTCTTCAATGAAAAAACACAAAAGAGAATGAAGCAAAAAGCAAAACATTGATCATTTCACACAAAACTCCAAAAATGGGCCGGACAAAAGTATTGACACCCCTGCAATTCTGTTAGATAATGCTCAGTTTCTTCCTGAAAATGATTGCAATCACAAATTCTTTGGTATTATTATCTTCATTCAATTTGTCTTCAATGAAAAAACACAAAAAGAATTGTCCTAAAGCCAAATTGGATATAATTCCACACCAAACATAAAAAAGGGGGTGGACAAAAGTATTGACACCCTTAGAAAAATCATGTGATGCTTCTCTAATTTGTGTAATTAACAGCACCTGTAACTTACCTGTGGCACTGAACAGGTGTTGGCAATAACTAAATCACACTTGCAGCCAGTTGACATGGATTAAAGTTGACTCAACCTCTGTCCTGTGTCCTTGTGTGTACCACATTGAGCATGGAGAAAAGAAAGAAGACCAAAGAACTGTCTAAGGAGTTGAGAAAACAAATTGTGAGGAAGCATGAGCAATCTCAAGGCTACAAGTCCATCTCCAAAGACCTGAATGTTCCTGTGTCTACCGTGCGCAGTGTCCTCAAGAAGTTTAAAGCCCATGGCACTGCGGCTAACCTCCCTAGATGTGGACGGAAAAGAAAAATTGACGAGAGATTTCAACGTAAGATTGTGCGGATGGTGGATAAAGAACCTCGACTAACATCCAAACAAGTTCAAGCTGCCCTGCAGTCCGAGGGTACAGCAGTGTCAACCCGTACTATCCGTCGGCGTCTGAATGAAAAGGGACTGTATGGTAGGATACCTAGGAAGACCTCACTTCTTACCCCGAGACATAAAAAAGCCAGGCTGGAGTTTTCCAAAACTTACCTGAGAAAGCCTAAAACGTTTTGGAAGAATGTTCTCTAGTCAGATGAGACAAAAGTAGAGCTTTTTGGGCAAAGGCATCAACATACAGTTTACAGGAGAAAAAAAGAGTCATTCAAAGAAAAGAACACGGTCCCTACAGTCAAACATGGCGGAGGTTCCCTGATGTTTTGGGGTTGCTTTGCTGCCTCTGGCACCGGACTGCTGGACCGTGTGCATGGCATTATGAAGTCTGAAGACTACCAACACATTTTGCAGCATAATGTAGGGCCCAGTGTGAGAAAGCTGGGTCTCCCTCAGAAGTCATGGGCAGGGGCGTATCTAGGGGGGTGCAGCCGGACATTTCGCCCCGGGCGCAACTCAGCGGGGGGGCGCCGGCGGCACCTCCCCTCCCGTGTGTATATCACATGTGCCCTGCACAGATTGTATGTGGGGCCCGAGTGGTCGGCACTTCCGGAGGAGTCTGCACCCGCCGCACTATAATACCCCCTGCCGACCGGGAGCAATGGTACTGCCCACCGGACATGCCTCGGCGGCCATCTTTCTACTCCAGCAGCATCCCGGAATTGTGAGGTAATACAGGAAGCGTGTGATGTGCAACCATGGGTGCACAATAGGGCCGGCGGGGCTGACACCGGCAGGCAAGCACACACCCCTTTCCCCCCCCTTCCCGGTCCTCGACCACGGGTGCAGCAGGGGGGTGGCGGGGCTGAAAAACTGACAGCACCCCCCCCCGTCCTCACCTGCTCTGGGGGGGGGGCGCAATAATGGATCTGCGCCCCGGGCGCCGTCAAGCCTAGTTACGCCGCTGGTCATGGGTCTTCCAGCAGGACAATGCACACACTTCAAAAAGCACCAGAAAATGGTTTGAGAGAAAGCACTGGAGACTTCTAAGGTGGCCAGCAATGAGTCCAGACCTGAATCCTATAGAACACCTGTGGAGAGATCTAAAAATGGCAGTTTGGAGAAGGCACCCTTCAAATATCAGGGACCTGGAGCAGTTTGCCAAAGAAGAGTGGTCTAAAACTCCAGCAGAGCATTGTAAGAAACTCATTGATGGTTACTAGTGATGAGCGAGTACTAAAATACTCGGGTGCTCGAAGCTCGGGCCGAGCATCCCAAGATACTCGTGTACTCGGCCCGAGCACCGAGCCCAATGATTTCCTATGGGAGACCCGAGTATTTTTATGAAATGACTGCCGGCAGCATGTAGAAACCCTAAAAATGTCACAAATGTCTCAGAAGAGTGCTCAAATGACATGGCAACACCATGTGGAAGACCCCTGTAAGCATTTCTCACTCAAAAGTCACAGCTGTGAACAATGTTGTCCGAGTTTCACACCAATTTTACGGAGTCTCCAGAAAACCTTCCAAAATGACACCAAAATGAATATTCAGGGTGGAAATGTTAAGGGCACATACCCAATAGTGAGATACAGCTGGTGTATGTTACTTTTTGTGATTACATGAAAGATTTTACGTGAAAACATTGTGCGGCACTCCGATGTCCCTGAGAAGAGATGTACATGAAGGCCTCTTGACATAATGTGCCCATTTTCAGGAAGTGGGTCTATTGTAGTATTTTCCTTTGCCAGGGCAGTCCAAAATTGGGAGGTTCACCAATGCCCCTGGATAGAGACGTGCATGAGGGCCTGTAAACCTGAAGTGGGTGTATAGTAGTATAGCCCTTTGGCAGGGCAGCCAAAAATTGGGAGGCTCCACATTGTCCCTGGATAGAGACATGCAGGAGGGCCTGTAAACCTGAAGTGGGTGTATTGTAGTATAGCCCTTTGGCAGGGCAGCCAAAAATTGGGAGGCTCCACATTGTCCCTGGATAGAGACGTGCAGGAGGGCCTGTAAACCTGAAGTGGGTGTATTGTAGTATAGCCCTTTGGCAGGGCAGCCAAAAATTGAGAGGCTCCACATTGTCCTGGATAGAGACGTGCAGGAGGGCCTGTAAACCTGAAGTGGGTGTATTGTAGTATAGCCCTTTGGCAGGGCAGCCAAAAATTGGGAGGCTCCACATTGTCCCTGGATAGAGACGTGCAGGAGGGCCTCAAAACATTTTTCCCATTGAAAAGGAGCGGGTCACCTGTCGTTGTAATGCCCATTCTAAAAGAATGGGCGAAAAAATTTACCACTGGGGGTATACCTGAAACAAACAGCCTAACTATTGTAACGGTCATCATGGTGGCACATGAGGAGAAGGAGGAGCAATCCAGCGATTAACTAAAGTCCAGAAGTGTGTACCCATGGGTGAGTGGAGGTACATGGCAAATTCCCATAACAAAATTTAAATTCCGCTGTCATTTGTTGGTGGTGTGGTGAAGTCTGGCCCAATCCAACCCTTGTTCATCTTGATCTGAGTCAGCCTGTCAGCATTTTCAGTTGACAGGCGGGTGTGTTTATCAGTAATGATTCCACCTGCGGCACTGAAAACACGCTCTGATAAAACGCTAGCGGCAGGGCAGGCCAGGACTTCCAAGGCGTAGAGACCCAATTCATGCCCCGTGTCCAGCTTGGAGACCCAATAATTGTAAGGCACAGAGGAATGTCGCAGTACAGTTGTTCGATCTGCAAGGTACTCCTTCAGCATCTGGCCAAACTTAGCATTTCTTGTGGCACTACCCCGCACCTCAGGGGCTGTGGTACGTGAGGGGCTGAGAAAACTGTCCCACATCGTAAAGACTGTTCCCTTACCTCTGGCGGATTGGACTTTTGCCCCTCTCGGCCGTACGCATTGGTTGTCCACCGATTCCTGACCTATGCCGCTAACGTTTTGTGAGGGGAATGCTTTGCCTACTTCTGTGACTATGGCCTTCTGGAACTGCTGCATTTTGGCTGACCTCTCCGCCTCAGGAATGAGAGACATAAAGTTCTCCTTGTAGCGTGGGTCTAAGAGTGTTGCCAACCAGTACTGATTGTCGACCAAGATGTTCTGAACGCGAGGATCACGAGCCAGGCAGCTTACCATTAAGTCAGCCATGTGCGCCAGACTCTTAACAGCCATCACTTCAGTATCCTGACCAACACGATGACTGAACATGCTGTCCTCCTCCTCCTCCTCCTCCTCATCTCCCCTGTCCTCTGGCCAGCCACGCTGAAGCGAGGGTATGACTGGTGAGCATGTCATATCCTCAATTTGGCCAGAGAGTTGCTCCATGTCTTCATCCTCCTCCTCCTCCTCCTCCTCGTCATAGTCCTCCACTGCACGTTGTGATGAGATGAGGCTGGGCTGTGTGTTATCACCCACACCCACTACTGTTTCTTGCTCCAAGTCATCGCGCTCCGCCTGCAACGCATCCTCTTTGTTTTTCAGCAGAGACCGTTTTAGAAGGCAGAGTAGCGGTATGGTGACTCTAATAATGGCGTCATCACCGCTCACCATCTTGGTGGAGTCCTCAAAGTTTGGGAGGACGGTACATAGGTCGGACATCCATCTCCACTTCTCAGGTGTTATGTGTGGAGTTTGACCCATTTCCCGATGGCTTAGGTGATGCAGGTAGTCAACAACTGCCCTCTTCTGCTCACATATCCTGACCAACATGTGCAGAGTTGAATTCCAACGCGTGGGGACATCACACACCAGTCTGTGGGCCGGAAGACGCAAACGGCGCTGAAAGCCGGCAAGGCCGGCTGAAGCAGCAGGTCACTTGCGAAAATGAGCAGACAGGCGGCAAACTTTTACCAGCAGATCAGACAGCTCTGGGTATGACTTTAGAAACCTCTGAACCACTAGGTTGAGCACATGGGCCACGCATGGAACATGGGTCAGCTGGCCTCGCCTCAAAGCTGCCACCAGGTTCCGGCCATTGTCACACACGACCTTTCCTGGCTTTAGGTTCAGAGGTGTGAGCCAGTGATCTGCTTGCTGTTTCAGAGCTGTCCACACCTCTTCTGCATTGTGGGGTTTGTCACCTATGCATATTAGCTTCAGCACAGCCTGTTGCCGCTTCGCAGAGGCAGTGCTGCAGTGCTTCCAGCTTGGGACTGGTGTGAAGGGTAAAGTGGATGAGGATGCACAGGAGGAGGAGGCTGAGGAGCATGATATTCCAGAGCTGTAGAGTCTGGGTGAAACCATGACTGAGGTAGGGCCTGCAATCCTTGGTGTGGGAAGGACGTGTTCCGTCCCTCGCTCAGACTTGGTCCCAGCTTCCACAATATTAACCCAGTGTGCCGTCAAGGAGATGTAGCAGCCTTGCCCACAAGCACTTGTTCACGTGTCTGTGGTTAGGTGGACTTTTGCTGAAACAGCGTTGTTCAGGGCACGTGTGATGCTTTGTGACACGTGGTTATGCAATGCGGGGACGGCACACTTGGAGAAATAGTGGCGACTGGGGACCGAGTAACGTGGGACAGCAGCCGCCATCAGGTCGCGGAACGCTTCCGTCTCCTCCAGCCGGAAAGGTAACATTTCTGTGACCATTTAGGACTGTGGCATGTGGGGCGTTGGCAGCGCATTTGCGCCTGCGTTCAAAGGTTTGCTGAATGGATAACTGCACGCTGCACTGGGACAAGGACGTGCTTGATGGTGGTGTTATTTGTGCGTGGGCAACATCAGGTGCAGGGCTGGAGGCTTGTTCGCGGGCAGCATGGACAGGGGATTGGCTCGCACGCACAACACGCGAAGACGTAGCAGTGACATCAGCAAGCACCGCTCCTCGACTCTGTTGTACTTCCCACAAAGTCGGGTGTTTGGATGACATGTGCCTGATCATGCTGGTGGTGGTCAGGCTGCTAGTTTTCGTACCCCTGCTGATGCTGGCATGGCAGGTGTTGCAAATGGCCTTTTAAAGTCATCTGGAGCCAACTTAAAAAACTGCCAGACTCGGGAAGACCTAACATTTGCACAGGCACCTTGTGTCGTGTTGTTGTTCCGGGGAACGGTTGCCTGCCTTCTGCCTGCGGACACGACCCTGCTTCTTACTGCCTGTTGGGATGCTACGCCTCCCTCCCCCTGTGCACTGCTGTCCTCGCTCTGCATATCCTCCTGCCAGGTTGGGTCAGCTACTGGATCATCCACCACGTCGTCTTCCTCTTCCGCACCCTGATCCTCCTCCTGACTTCCTGGCAATTGTGTCTCATCATCGTCCACCCCTTGTTGAGACATGTTGCCAACGTTCCCTTCGTGAGAACGTGGCTGCTCAAATATTTGGGCATCTGTACATACCATCTCATCACCCACTTCAACAGGAGCTGGCGAGAGGCCAGATTCTGCGAATGGATACGTGAACAGCTCTTCCGAGTGTCCTAGTGTGGGATCAGTAATGTCCGTGGACGTGTACTCGGCCTGGTGGTAGGAAGGAGGATCAGGTTGGGAAATGTGCGGTGCAGTATCACGGCTACTGACACTTGACCGTGTGGAAGACAGGGTGTTTGTGGAGGTGCCAATCTGACTTGAAGCATTATCCTCTATCCAAGTAACAACCTGTTGACACTGGTCTTGGTTCAAGAGCGGTGTACAGCTGTGGGCCCCAAGAATTTGGGACAGGACGTGCGAGCGAGTAGATGTGCCACTTTGTTGTTGCGAAATTAGTGCTTGCACACGACCTCGGCTTCTGCCTGCACCACCATCACGTCCACTTCCTTGTCCCTTGCCAACGCCCTTGCGCATTTTTCCTGTGTACAGCTACAACAGTCTCCTGACTGTTCTGGTCACAGGAAAGCTGGATATGGATATTAGACCCTGCCTGTATACAGCTACAACAGCCTCCTGACTGTTCTGGTCACTGGAAAGCTGGATATGGATATTAGACCCTGCCTGTATACAGCTACAACAGTCTCCTGACTGTTCTTATCACTGGAAAGCTGGATATGGATATTAGACCCTGCCTGTATACAGCTACAACAGTCTCCTGACTGTTCTGGTTACAGGAAAGCTGGATATGGATATTAGACCCTGCCTGTATACAGCTACAACAGTTTCCTGACTGTTCTGGTCACTGGAAAGCTGGATATGGATATCAGACCCTGCCTGTATACAGCTACAACAGTCTCCTGACTGTTCTGGTCACTGGAAAGCTGGATATGGATATCAGACCCTGCCTGTATACAGCTACAACAGTCTCCTGACTGTTCTGGTCACTGGAAAGCTGGATATGGATATTAGACCCTGCCTGTGTACAGCTACAACAGTCTCCTGACTGTTCTGGTAACAGGAAAGCTGGATATGGATATTAGACCCTGCCTGTGTACAGCTACAACAGTCTCCTGACTGTTCTGGTCACTGGAAAGCTGGATATGGATATTAGACCCTGCCTGTGTACAGCTACAACAGTCTCCTGACTGTTCTGGTCACAGGAAAGCTGGATATGGATATTAGACCCTGCCTGTGTACAGCTACAACAGTCTCCTGAATGTTCTGGTCACTGGAAAGCTGGATATGGATATTAGACCCTGTCTGTATACAGCTACCACAGTCTCCTGACTGTTCTGATCACTGGAAAGCTGGATATGGATATTAGACCCTGCCTGTATACAGCTACAACAGTCTCCTGACTGTTCTGGTCACTGGAAAGCTGAATATGGATATTACACCCTACCTATATCCTCCTAGATTAGTCTTGAGAAGGACTGTTGTGGTCAGCAGCAGTTTGCAGCCCTGCTCCGGATCTACCTATGAGGGCCGCAATTCTGTCCCTTAAGCAGCAGCAGACACTCTCCCTACACTGACTGTCTGGATGGCTGTGTGCAGAGCACATCGTGGCTGGGTCTTATAAAGGCTCGGTCACGCTGTGCGGGACGGCCAACCACTGCAATGCCACAACTAACAGGGCTGTGGCATTGCAGTGACTGCCAGCCAATCCCTGCATGTGGGCTGGCTCTCTAAAGAGCGCCAACATGCAGGGATGAGGACCCCGAGTACAGCACGAGTATAGTGAGATTACTCGGTACTCGCCGAGTAGCCCGAGTACAGAGATACTAGTGCGAGTACCAAGTAGTCACAAGCATACTCGCTCATCACTAATGGTTACCGGTAGCGGTTGATTGCAGTTATTTTGACTAAAGTTTGTGCAACTAAGTATTAGGCTGAGGGTGCCAATACTTTTGTCTGGACCATTTTTGGAGTTTTGTGTGAAATGATCAATGTTTTACTTTTTGCTTCATTCTCTTTTGTGTTTTTTCATTGAAGACAAATTAAATGAACATAATAATACCAAAGAATTTGTGATTGCAATCATTTTCAGGAAGAAACTGAGTATTATCTGACAGAATTGCAGGGGTGTCAATACTTTTGGCCACAACTGTAGGACAGCAGAATGACCTTAACAATTATGAAATTATGTGTTATTCTCTCATTTTGATCACCAGTGTATATAAAAATAAGTAATCATGAAATGTGACATAAGTAAACATGAAATATGAAACATGCTCGGGTTGGACACTGTTGAATGTGAAGAGTTAGTTCAGGTCAGGAAATCTGTTGATCATACAAAGTATTGCAATCTGAGCATGGCCTACATTTCACGGGAGATGAACTCTGTTTAGATTGATTTCATAAATCCATATTTTATATAGTCTGTGCAAAGACCACAATATCTTGACTAACTGCAATTCTCTTGAACTAATGTGCGAAAATCAAATCATAGGAGCATGTTCTAGCGGCCATGGTTGTTGTCTGCAATTTCAGATGGGAGTCCTGTAGAGTTCCTCCTACTTTAATTACTAGGCCCGCCAAGATGTTAGTGTGGGTCACACTGTCACAATGATGTCCTGCCAGTCCTAAAAATCAGGAGAGGTGCCTGAGTGCCTGAGTTCCAAAAGGTAGGGATCCACAGCCAACTCATTTGGCCCCTGGATCAGCATCCAATTAATTTATTTATCAAATACTACTCTAGAAACCATTTATACCTATTAGGCTAAACATACAAAGGTATCCTACAGCACGAGGTGTGACCTTCATGCATTAAGTGTAGCAGGCTTCCACAATCACCTGCAAGCATCACAATTGAAGAAATCGCCTCTCCAACAAATCAACGCTTATAGCAAAGAACAGTTCTTTATTTCAACTCCAGATAAAATACACAGTGAGTAGAAATAGGTGACTTTTTTTGCTAATAAAATGGCCTTTCTCAAGCCATATCTATATGCAGTGGTGTAACTTGAAGCTCATGGCCTGCGATGCAAAAGCTCCAACGGGGCCCCCAATTATTGAAAATCTTTAAAAGCATTAGTCTTTGCTATAGGCAATAGGGTTGCAGTAAGTCTGCTGTTTCCTGCATCCTCACAAAGCTTTCTGTGCTCCTAATCTGAGTGTGACAACTGGAAGTGTAGTGTAAAAATAAATACATAAATTTAAAAAATGATGTGGGGTTTCCCCTCTTTGCTCAACAGAAAAGGTATACCATTCATCTGAGGGAAGATATCAGGCTGGAAAGGGGCCAATATCCATGGGCCTTCAGCCTGCTACTGTCTGCTTTACCTGCCCTGGTTAAACATAAATTGAGGAGAGTCCATGTCTAAATAAACTCCATGTTTAAATCAATAATTGTAGAAAGGATGTAGTGTCCCATTTTTGATAATCAGCATGCATGCAATTCCGCCATGTCATGTGAATTGCTGGACTGCCGGAGAGCCATGTCCGGCAATCCTCGTGACCTGGCGGTATAGCTAGAGGACATAAAAGAAAATAAACGTATAATTGTTAAACCTGCAGATAAGGGTAGGGCAATTGTTATCTTGGACAAAGATTACTATATGTCTGAAATCAAGCATCAACCCTCACCAAGGGATTCTACTAGCAGGGTATAACAGCTAGTCAGGGAGAGGGTGGAACACTATTATAATAGGGGGGTGATACACAAAAGTATACGGGAATTTCAAATAAACATACATCCTATCACACCTGTATTTTACACACTCCCCAAAATACACAAAAAACTACAGCATCCACTGGGACGGCCAATAGTAGCCTCCACTGACTCATTACTTTCACCTATAGCTATCTTTCTGGACAAAATATTGACTCCTCTCATACCCAGTTCTAGGTCGTATCTTAAGGATACGTCTGCCTTCCTGTCTCACATACATAGCCTTGGAGAGATTCCCACAGGCTGCACTCTAGTTATGATGGACGTTAATTCACTTTATACGAGTATTGAACACAAAAGGGGTTTGGAAGCTGTGAGATTGTTTTTGGATAACCATAGTGAGCTAGTAGATGACATAAAAATTTTTTGCCTTGATTTGCTTAAATTGGTCCTCGAGGAGAATTTCTTTCTCTTTGAGGATCAATTTTTTTCTACAGCGAAAGGGGACAGCGATGGGATCCAATGTAGCGCCCCCATATGCAAACATTTATATGACGTAATTTGAGGACAGTCATGTGTATAATAATCACCTATTTTTGCAACACGTTTTAACATGGAAACGATATATAGACAACATCTTTATAATCTGGAAGGGCGACTTAAACGATCTAAATGTCTTTTTTGATTACCTCAACACTAGGATTTCAGGTCTTACGTTTACATTGCATTACGACGATATCAAGATTAATTTTCTTGATACAATGGTTATTTACGATCCCATCAGGGAACTTAGTACTGACCTGTATACAAAGCCTACTGACCGTAACAATTTGCTTCATTTTTCTACCTGTCACCTGAAGTATATCAAAAAAGCATTACCTCACTCCCAACATTGGAGAGTCAGGTGAATCGTATCAGACCCCTTATTGCGCAATACCAGACTCGATGAGATGACCTCAAAATTTATACAAAGAGGATATCCTGAAATTTTAGCCAAACAACAGACTGTAGACCGTAGAGACAAAACTCCAGCTTCATCTAGACTTACTTATGTGACAACCTACCAACCCTAATTCAGCGTGTTTTGCGCCAAAGTGCTCAACATTGGCCATTACTGTCCACAGCTTACCCCAACGTTGAGGAATTTAAAACTCCTCCATTATTTTGCAATAAACGGGCATGCAACCTAAGGGATCAGCTAGTCAGGGCAGATGTGGGCACACCCAAAACATGGTTAAAACAACAAACCCTATCCACAATAAGGAAAGGGAACTATCCATGTCTTCATTGCTTACAATGCTCCCATGTCATCAAGGGAGATTCTTTTTTCCACCCTAGAACGGGGAAAAGATATGGAATTGAGGGCTTCCACACCTGTGATTTCAGCTTTGTCGTGTATCTCTTAAAATGCTAGTGCGGTCTCGGGTATGTTGGGGAAACTACCCAGCATATCCAGGACCGCATCAGTAAGCATAAATCAACCATTAGATGCAAAAATACAATGCTACCGGTCCCTGCTAATTTCGTAGAGAGGGGCCATAGCATTAGTCAACTACATGTCCAGGTATTAGAACATGTTCCCCTGCCTAGGAGGGGTGGCAATAGGGTCCGAGCACTCAAACTACGAGAATCATACTGGATACACCCTTTACAGACACTTGAACCTAATGGTCTAAATAGAGAATATGAAATTATTTATTAAATATCCCCTTTAACTCTATATATGACTAAACATGGGGTGTCCTACCCAGTTGCCGTCCCCACTGGAAATATAATCATGTTTAATTCATCTGTTCAAAACGACTGAGCTATATAATCATAATGAAGTTTTTACTCTGTAGGTTACATCATGTGAATAAGAAGCATTAACATGACTTTTCCTTTTCTCCTTTACAGAGAACCTTTGAGAATTAGAAAACCTCTAATCGATCTGCCTCTCTAAGCCTGCTGTTTTACTCTGCCCGACAACATCAGTGCTTCTTGGCACTAATCCTGACATTTACAGCGCTTAGTAGCGCTAGGTAAGCCCATTATAAGATATAGCGCTTATTAGCGTTCCAATTCTAGGTCCATAGCACCATTACACTCCTCCATAAGCCTCCAGTAACGCCCCTTATTCATGTGTGCAGGCTCAGGATCTGTCACCTGATGCCTTGGCCTGGAAACAGAAAGCTTGCGTTCCACAGCGCTCCACCACCTCTCACTGCGAATGCGCCTGACGTCATCATGACCGCTCACTTCCGATAATGCCCTGTGACCGGAAACAGCGGCAGAACACCGCTAACTTCCCGCCCCAACTACTGGAGTCTTATAAAGGGAGCACATAATGATTTTTCCCCCCACCCCCAGGACAGCCTGAGACCAAGGTAAACTATAAGACAGGGGCATGACAGTTTATCACATAGGACAAAGCTGACCTTATTCTATTTACATGTTAACCTAGCGTTTTTTCTCCTTGATTTTTGCCCATGGGGCTTACACAGAAAGGGGCAGCAGTACCTGAATACAGTACATAAAAGGTACGTTGTAACATCATTTGCAGTGTTCTCAGTTACATTGTCTAACTAATTCCTATTTTTTTCACAGCTTCTAGGGCTAAAGAACCCATTAACCCTTTTACATAGATAGCTGTATCAAGCCTTCCAATATAAGTTAAGTATAATCCTGCGCACCCTCCTTAAATAGTGATTTTCTCACCCTTCCCTTGATAGAATAACTTTTACCATCCCCATGATAGGGAATAATTAATAACAAGGTGCACACTCTCATAGTAACATAGTAACATAGTTTTTAAGGTTGAAGGAAGATTTTAAGTCCATCTAGTTCAACCCATAGCCTAACATGTTGATCCAGAAAAAGGCAAAAAAAAACATGTGGCAACACTAAGCTCCACATCGGGGAAAAAATTCCTTTCTGACTCCAGATATGGCAATCAGACTAGTTCCCTGGATCAACGCCCTATCAAAGAATCTAGTAGGGGCCCTTTACATGCCGCGACGGCAGGCTGGATACATCCCGCTACAGGCTACAAATGTAGCTTGTAGCGCCAATGTAGCCCGTCGTAGCGGCGTCTGAAGACGTGACGCTGCAGCCGGCAACAGATACATCTGTTTCCTAGGTCTGCTCGAAAACTGATGGCTACAACGCCGATGGTAGCGAGCTGTATCGGCGTGTAAAGAGACAACGGAAGGGAACTCTGGACACCCGGGGCTGTAGCTGCAATGTAGCTAAGGCGTGCCCCAGGCTCCGGGATACCGCGCCCCATCACCGATCATTGGAGGAAGCTCCTGCATGACGATTGGTAGTCGCTGCCTAGGGCGGCATATTTAAGGAGCTGACCAGTCACACTACACAATCGCTCGAGCGTGCTGGATGTCTCAGCGTCCTGCGATGGCTGGCCAATCATGATGATATTGCGCTGTCCTATCATCGTATGGACGGCTCGTAATCCAAGATTGTGGCACGCCTATGTGCTGTCCCTGCTGTACCAGGTCCGCCCATATTAGCTTATTGTAGCGCTGTGTAAACGTGGTACGCTAAGCTACAGCTGGCTACTTGACACACCCGGCGATGTAGCTAGCTATAGATGTAGCGTGGCGTAGCGCACCTTGTCGCGGCGTGTAAAGGAGATGCGTTGACCGTTTGTAGCCGTTTGCGCGTGCTCGTGCACGTGAAGTAGCGGGATGTATCCAGCCTGCCGTCGCGGCGTGTAAAGGTACCTGTACATATAACTGGTAATATTATTGTTTTCAAGAAAGGCATCCAGGCCCTTCTTAAATGTTAGTAGTGAGTCACTCATTACAACATCATGTGGCAGAGCGTTCCATAGTCTCACTGCTCTTACAGTAAAGAATCCGCGTCTGTGATTATGATTAAACCTTCTTTCCTCCAGACGTAGAGGATGCCCCCTTGTCCCCGTCTCAGGCCTAAGAGTAAAGAGATCATTAGAAAGTTCTCTGTACTGTCCCCTCATATATTTATACATTATTATAAGATCACCCCTAAGCCTTCATTTTTCCAAGCTAAATAACCCCAAGTTTAATAACCTGTCTTGGTATTGCAGACCCCTCAGTCCTCTAATAACCTTGGTCGCTCTTCTCTGGACCCGCTCTAGTTCAGCTATGTCTTTCTTATACACCGGAGACCAGAATTGTACACAGTATTCTAAGTGTGGTCGCACTAGTGACTTGTATAGAGGTAAAATTATGTTCTCCTCATGAGCATCAATGCCTCTTTTAATGCATCCCATTATTTTATTTGCCTTTGCAGCAGCTGCCAGACACTGGCCACTAAATGTGAGTTTGTCATCTACCCATACACCCAGGTCTTTTTCAGTGACAGTTTTGCCCAGTGTTTTACAATTAAACACATACTTATACCTTTTGTTTCCTCTGCCCAAGTGCATGACTTTACATTTATCCCCATTAAAGCTCATTTGCCATTGATCAGCCCAAGCTTCTAGTTTACATAAATCCTCCTGTAATATAAAATTGTCCTCCTCTGTATTGATTACCCTGCAGAGTTTAGTGTCATCTGCAAATATTGAGATTCTACTCTGTATGCCCCCTACAAGGTCATTAATAAATATATTAAAAAGAAGCAGGCCCAACACTGACCCCTGTGGTACCCCACTGTTAACTGTGACCCATTCTGAGTGTGTTCCATTAATGACCACCCTTTGTTTCCTATCGCTAAGCCAGTTTTTAACCCACTTACACATATTTTCCCCTATCCCCATTACTCTCATTTTACGTATCAACCTTTTGGGTGGCACCGTATCAAAAGCTTTTGAAAAGTCCATATACACCACATCCACTGCATTTCTTTGGTCCAGTCCAGAACTTACTTCTTCATAGAAGCTTATCAGATTAGTTTGACAGGAACGTTCCCTCGTAAAACTATGTTGATATTGGGTCATGAGGTTATTTTTCTTCAGATACTCCAGTATAGCATCTCTTAGAAAACCCTCTGGGATTTTACCCACAATAGAGGTTAAGCTTACTGGCCTATAATTTCCAAGTTCAGTTTTTGTTCCCTTTTTGAATATTGGCACCACATTTGCTATACACCAGTCCTGTGGTACAGACCCTGTTAATATGGAATCTTTAAAGATTAAAAATAATGGTCTATCTATGACAGTACTTAATCCCTGCAGCACTCTGGGGTGTATCCCATCCGGGCACGAGGATTTGTCAATTTTAGTGATTTTTAGACGATGCCGTACTTCCTGCTGGGTTAAGCAAGTGACATTTAATTGACAGTTTTTGTTATCACTGATCATATTGTCTGTCATGGGATTTTCTTGTGTAAATACTGTTGAAAAAAAGTCATTTAGCATATTGGCTTTTTCCTTATCCTCATCCACCATTTTACCCAGATTATTTTTAAAGGGGCCAACACCATCATTTTTTAGTTTCTTACTATTTATGTAGTTAAAAAATATTTTGGGATTAT
The DNA here is from genome assembly GCA_033576535.1 of Allobates femoralis. Taxonomy (NCBI): domain Eukaryota; kingdom Metazoa; phylum Chordata; class Amphibia; order Anura; family Aromobatidae; genus Allobates; species Allobates femoralis. Next base: position 176,877,718 of record JARQOC010000004.1, read on the forward strand.
TTTTACTTTCTCTGACAATGAGTCTTGCTGTCTCAATCTTTGCTGCCTTGATTTGCTTTTTACAAATGTTATTTAATTTTCTGTATTTATTTAATGCCTCATCACTACCTACTTGCTTTAATTCCCTAAATGCTTTCTTTTTGTCATTTATTGCGCCCCTTACAGCCTTATTTAGCCATAGTGGTTTCCTCCTATTTTTAGAATGCTTATTCCCATAGGGTATATATTGTGCACAGGCCCTATTCAGGACCTTTATTCACCTTAATATCCTACAGGTAATTTACACATATTCCCTACAGTTTTCTTTCTTTTCCTTTTGCTTTCAATTTTATTTTCTCAATTTTCTTTTGTTTTCTAATTAATACCAATTAGGTATGCCTCACAAGGTCTAGTGCAGCATAGTACCTACATATAAGGTATATTCACTCTAACGCCGCATATACGGTATAGTTTCTCTATTATTCATTATATATATCTTCAATCACAATTGCCTTATTTAGGGCTGTGATTTTGATAATACATCATTATTGAGTATTTTTCTATATATTCTTCTACCTCGTTTGGTATCCATAAGAAAACGTATAAAAATACTTTCTGCCCTATGGTGGATACACCTCGGGCTACGCTGTGACTGTTACGAAAAATACATATCGAACCCAGGATAAATTTCCTAGGTAGGCTTGTATAACTCTAATGTAATCCTGTATTTTGCAATGTGTAACCCTGTATATTATTATGTAAATACCATTGTATCTGACTGTCTTTTGTTGTTTCACATATTTTGTAGTGCAATTGTTTTCACCCTGAAGAAGACTCTATATGAGTCGAAACGTTGGGATTTTTCTATTCCTATAACACACAAAAGCAAGAGAATAAAATATCTTTGCTTGAATAAACAAACTTTCTTCTTTTTTCCGTGAGTGTGTGCCAACTATATATATGCCTGACATGGTGGCAGTGCAGCTTCACGTGCTCAAGCGATTCCACTGCTTCACAAAGATTGCTGGACTGACAGCCAGACTGCTGAACACATGACGGCACAGTAGTCTGGCAGTGAGTTCACCTGCGGCCTTTGAGGGTGCCGTGAGAATCATTATCTGTGACCTCACCGCGGCTCACTGTATCAGAGTCAAGGATCATCATGGGACAATGCTGTGGATTACATCAGATCTGCAGAGGTGATTTTGGGATTAATAAATGAGTGAAACAGAGTGTCTGTGTTTTTTATTTAAAATAAAGGATTTTTCTCTATCTGTGTTTATTTCTTTTGACTTACAGGGCTAATAATGGGATGTCTCCTATACACTTCTTCATTATGAACCCAGGGCTTGATGGCAGCTGTAATTTTTGACAACTCTTCAGCAGTCCAGCAATTCTTGTGACCCGGCAGAATCGCTGGAGTATGGCAGACTGCTGGATTGTTGAATTAATGTGGTGGCAGATCAGTCCAACATGCTTAAGCGATTACGCCATGTCACGAGGATTGATGGGCTACCAGACAGCTGAAAAGTACAAAACAGTAGAATAGCAGTCCAACAGTCCAGCAGTGAGTTCATTCGCGTTCACAAAGGGTATCACTGATCTTCGTGTATTACAGAGGCTGCACTGAGCAGTCAGTTTTTCTAATGTCACAGCTCTCCACGGACTTCGGATGTAGCAGAGCTGAGGATTATTATAAAATATTGCTGTGGATTACATCGGAAATACAGAAGTGTTTTAGAGTTTAATAAATGGGGAAAAATGGTGTCTGGGTTTTTTATTACATATTAGGAATTTTTCTGGCTTTGGGTTTATTTCTTTTGACTTACAGGGTCAGTAAAGAGGGTAACTCATATACACCTCTTCATCACTAACCCAGGCCTTGAGAGCAGCTGTGATTTTTTACAAACCCCTGTTGTCATAAACCCCATACTAGCATGAAATTAAAATAAACCTTTCCCGTTTTAGGTCAATTAGGATTACCATAATTATTAATACATGCCAAATTACAGAATACTGTAATGAGAATAAGAATGTTTTAAGGCATTTTTATTACTTTTTGCAAAGTCACAAGTTTACATACATTTCATTAGTATTTGGTACCATTGACCTTAAACTGCATGAGTTGGGTCAAACATTTTGGATATCCATTCACAAGATTATCACAATAGTTAGTAGGAATTTGAGCCTTTCCTCCTGACAGAACTGGTGTAACTGAGCCATGTTTGCAGGCCACCTTTCTCGCAGCCTTTTCAGCTTTGCCCATATATTTTCAATAGGATTAAGATCAGGGCATTGTGATGGCAACTCCAAATCATTGACTTTGTTATCCTTAAGCCAATCACAGAGGCTGAAGGGTTGGGTCATGTATAGCAGTCCAACTGCAACCAATCACAGACGCTGGCGCAGAGGGTGGAGGGTGTGTATAGCAGTCTGACTGCAACCAATCACAGACGTTGGCGCAGAGAGTGGAGGGTGTGTATAGCAGTCCGACTGCAACCAATCACAGATGCTGGCACAGAGGGTTGACAGAGGCAGTCGTGATTATTCATTTGGATTATTGAGCTGGCCAAATAAAGAGTCTGACTGCTTTCTTATCTTCCAGGAAACACGAAAGACAGACAGCCTTTCACCAAGCTTCGTACAGGTGCCGAACCCGAACAGTAACACGGACATACAGTTAGAAGTCTGTGTTTGGGGATCGGTATCAGATACTTGGTGTCCATTTAGAACCCTTGATATTACAGTCCGGGTTTGCTCATCCCTGACTATGACATGATCAGGCTTCAGGTGCCTTCAGTATACAGTATGTTATGATATACATTTATATAGAGAATTATACAGATTTTCCCACATTCTAAAATATTATTCTGGTTTTACAGACACATTTTACAGATTTGTAGTACTGGGAAGTCTGTTTTCTACTCTGTCGTTTGTTCAATTGTAATTTAAGGAAACATCTTTGGAAGAGGATAATCTAAAACATGAGAAAATATGCTTGCTGTTTTTAATTAGCGAGAAACACTATTCTTATTGTTTTAGAGGGTGCAACATTTTACTTTTTAATTTACATTTTAATTTTGTCTATTTCTGAGGCAGGTTATTTGTTATCACTTGTAACTAAAATACATATGAATTTATGCTATATATCCTTCTAGTTACGATGATCCAGCAGCGGCATAAACTGCGTATACAGCCTAGGCCTAGCACACTATTCTAAATGAGTTTCTCTTGGCACACTTTATATAGCAATCTTTGCTCAGCAGAGGCCAATTTGTAGGGCGTAGAAGGAAATAGTTGTTATTCTTGGTGCGGATAAGCCGTGTGCTGTACTCGTATGGGATGAGAAAGCATCTAATTAAAGCCCCATGTAGCATGGAGTGTGATTATATTTGATATTTAGCAATGTAAAAATATTACAGCTTTAAAATAAATGAATTGTAATTATGTTAAATTTGACTTCTTGTTTTTGACATTTATGCCGCTGTAAACATACATGACTTTTTACTGAAATGGTTCTTATGGAGTTCTCTAAGACAGACCCCTGTAGAGTAAAATTAAGCAAGTAGTTGTTAATTGCAACCAATAAATTAACATAATCATCACAAACATAATATATAGGAAAACATATGATATTGAGATGCATAACAACCAATATCAATAATCAAAAGGTGCATAGAACAGGTAACTCCCTGTCTATTTCACCTATTAGGTAATATGAACGTCTTTGGGTGGAATTCCCAGTTTCGGACTCTACTCTTTGAGCCAGTGCTCTAAGTCCAGGGTGCTCTGGCAAAGTCACCTACTTCATGTATTAGATAATGTACACATGTTGAGTAGATGGTGAGTTTTTTTTTTACCTCTGTATTGATAGGTCAGAGTAAAAAGTGGGCAAAAAATGCAGAAGTGGTGATGTATTTCTATTATACTTTTCCACTATTTGTTTCACGCCTGGTTTTGGCTGCAAATACTGAGGTAAAAGTCTCACCAAATACTCAACGTGTGCACATGGCCTTATATAGTCAGTACACTATTTGAATGGTTGTCATGTAATTTTGGAAATGGACTGAATCTTTCTATCTCAGAATCAGCTTTGCCAGTCTGTAATGAATCAACCCTTTTAAAGCGAACCTGTCACCCCCCCCCGGGCATCAAAAGCTAAAATAGCCACCTTCTGCAGCACTAAGGCTGCATTCAGAGAAGGTGGCTATAGCCTTTTGATGCCCTATATTCACTCAAATATGAACTTAGATATATGCTCACACTTAAAGTGATCCTATTGATGGCTGGTTACAATTCCCAGTACCCTTACCATTGTTAAGGATGTAGTAGGATTTGTAGGTTCATGCAGTACAAATGTGTAACCTGACATTATAATTGTTTTACCAAGTACTGATGGTGGTTGTGATGATGAATTGTGTTAATGATGAGGCTTCTATTTATGTATTTCTGTACCTCTGGTGGGTCTGGTGATGTATTGTTGTGGGTTTTGACATAGTTCTTCTGTATTGATAGGGATTGATTATATGGATGTATTTCTGTACTGAGGAGGGTTTTGATGCTGTGTTTCTGCACTGATGAGGGTTCTGGTGATGTATTTCTGTACTGAGAGTTTGACATAGTGTTTCTGCACTGATAGAGGTTATATGGATGTATTTCTGTAACTCTGGTGGGCCTGGTGATGTAGTTTTGTGATGTTTGTGCTGTAGTTTTGTGCTCGCAAGACTGTCACAGGTGCGCTTACACTGAGCACGCAGACCTGCGCCACAGGCATGAGAGCAATGTGACATACACAGGAACAGTGGCCTTTTCACAGGAGTGAGGCGGGCATTTCAACCAGTGGGGCGACAAGGAACAGATTGAGCAGATCCTCCCGGACCATTTTCAGCTAATTTTCATACCGCTCAGGAGATATTAAAAGTTTATTTTTGAGGTACACAGGGGAACCGCTGAGCATATAGATTGGTCACAGGAATCCCAAATACATCATGTATAAAGTGGTGGGTAGGGGTTAGAACAGCCAAAGGGAGTGACAGGTTCCCTTTAAAGGAAACCTGTCAGCTCTTTTTGAAATTCCTGCCTCCTGTGTTACTCTTACGCGCCCGATGCATTGTGGGGGTTGATCATGTGTTCGTCCCAGCTTCAATATGTGAACTGCGCATGCGCTGGAGCCCGGCCGAACACGTGATCAGCCACACAATGCACAGGGCCGGATATGATGTTCCGAACGACCATGGCTTGCCCCCCCCTAGTTTTGATCCTGGGTACGCCCATGCTTCTGAGGACTAATTAGCTGTATGCAAGCAGGCAGAGCAAGTGATTTTAATAAACTTTGTAATATAGTTCATTAGAAAATTCTGTCTGGTTACCATTCATAAACCTTCACAAAATGTCCCCTCTACACTGTGTGTGAAGCTGATTTTGTGTCAGAGCCGTCTTAACAGTGAATGCGGGCATGTAATCAGGTAATAGAGATGGGGCGGGGCCTACCCTGTGTGCCTGCAGCTCACAAGAAGATAATGTATCAGAATACAGCACAGAGCTGAGCAATGTCATGATGTAAACTTCTCTATAGAAGCTTCTCTGTTCTGTCATCTGTCTCCACACAGCAATCTCTGTTAACCTCTTGTCTGCTGGCTCCCCACACAGCTCATTACCAGCCTGCTCTCACAGAGAGTGCTATCCGCTGCTGGCCACACAGACATGAAATGCAGCTTTTAAAATACTACAGAAAAATGTGTGAAAATAAGTCAAAAGGCATCAAAAATGATTATTTTACCTGCTATGTGACCCATCATTAACTACCAGTGCAGTGGGTTTTTTTTTGTTTTGTTTTTTCAGTGAAATGACATTTACACTTTAACCCCTTAAGGACCGAGTCACTTTGCAGCCTAATGACCGGACCATTTTTTGTAATTCTGACCAGTGTCCCTTTATGAGGTAATATCTCTGGAACGCTTCAACGGATCCTAGCGATTCTGAGATTGTTTTTTCGTGACATATTGGGCTTCATGTTAGTATTAAATTCAGGTCGATAATTTTTGTGTTTATTTGTGAAAAAATAAAAAATTTGGGAAAAATTTTGAAAATTTAGCAATTTTCACATTTTTAATTTTTATTCTGCTAAACCAGAGAGTTATGTGCCACAAAATAGTTAATAAATAACATGTCCCACATGTCTACTTCACATCAGCACAATTTTGGAAGAAAAAAAAAAATTTGGTAGGACGTTATAAGGGTTCAAAGTTCATCAGCAATTATTCATTTTTCCAGCAAAATTTACAAAACCAATTTTTTAGTGACCACATCACATTTGAAGTCTCTTTGAGGGGTGTACATGACAGAAAACACCCAAAAGTGACACCATTCCAAAAACTGCACCCCTCAAGCTACTCAAAACTATATTGAAGAAGATTATTAACCCTTCAGGTGCTTCACAGGAACTAAAATAAAGTTGAAGGAAAAAATGGACATTTTAATTTTTGTAACAAAAATGTTCTTTTAGCCTCAATTTTTTCATTTTCACATGGGCAACAGGATAAAATGCATCCTAAAATTTGTTGGGCAATTTCTCCTGAGTACACCGATGCCTCATATGTGGTCATAAACCACTGTTTGGGCGCACGGCAGGGCTCAGAAGGGAGGGAGCGCAATTTGAATTTTAGAGCCAATTTTCCGTTCAAAAAGTGAAATGGCGCTCCTTCCCTTCTGAGCCCTGCCGTGCGCCCAAACAGTAGTTTATGACCACATATGAGGTATCAGTGTACTCAGGAGAAATTGCCCAACAAATTTTGGGATGTATTTTATCCTTTTGCCCATGTGAAACTGAAAAAATGTAGGCAAAAAGAATTTTTTTGTGAAAAAAAAGTGTTTTTTTTAATTTTTATGAATGAATTTGTGAAGCATCTGGGGTTCAAAGTGCTCACTATGCATCTAGATACCTTCCTTAGGGGGTCTAGTTTCCAAAATGGGTTCATTTGTGGGGGAGCTCCAATGTGGAGACACACAGGGACCCTCCATACGCGACATGGTGTCCGCTAACAATTTGAATGGAAAATTAGCTCAAATTGTTAGCGGACACCATGTCGCGTTTGGAGGGTCCCTGTGTATCTCCACATTGGAGCTCCCCCACAAGTGACCCCATTTTGGAAACTAGACCCCCGAAGGAACGTATATAGATGCATAGTGAGCACTTTGAACCCCCATATGCTTCAGAAATTCATCCGTAAAAATGAAAAAGCACTTTTTTTCCTCTAAAAAATTATTTTTTCATTATTACGGATCAATTTGTGAAGCATATGGGGGTTCAAAGTACTCACTATGCATCTAGATATGTTCCTTTGGGGGTCTAGTTTCCAAAATAGGGTCACTTGTGGGGGAGCTCCAATGTGGAGACACACAGGGACCCTCCAAACGCGACATGGTGTCCGCTAACAATTTGAGCTCATTTTCCATTCAAATTGTTAGCGGACACCATGTCGCGTTTGGAGGGTCCCCGTGTGTCTCCACATTGGAGCTCCCCCACAAGTGACCCCATTTTGGAAACTACACCCCCAAAGGAACATATCTAGATGCATAGTGAGCACTTTCTTCCTCCAGGTGCTTCACAAATTGATCTGTAAAAATGAAAAAAGAAAATTTGTGTGGAAAAAAAAAGTGCTTTTTCATTTTTATTGATGAATTTGTGAAGCATCTGGGGATTCAAAGTGCTCACTATGCATTTAGATATGTTCTTTAGGGGGTCTAGTTTCCGAAATGGGGTCACTTGTGGGGGAGCTCCAATGTGGAGACACACAGGGACCCTCCATACGCGACATGGTGTCCGCTAACAATTTGAATGGAAAATGAGCTCAAATTGTTAGCTGACACCATGTCGCGTTTGGAGGGTCCCTGTGTGTCTCCACATTGGAGCTCCCCCACAAGTGACCCCATTTTGGAAACTAGACCCCCAAAGGAACATATCTAGATGCATAGTGAGCACTTTGAACCCCCAGATGCTTCACAAATTGATCCATAATAATGAAAAAATAATTTTTTTGTGGAAAAAAAAGTGCTTTTTCATTTTTACGGATGAATTTCTGAAGCATATGGGGGTTCAAAGTGCTCACTATGCATCTAGATACGTTCCTTAGGGGGTCTAGTTTCCAAAATGGGGTCACTTGTGGGGGAGCTCCAATGTGGAGACACACAGGGACCCTCCAAACGCGACATGGTGTCCGCTAACAATTTGAATGGAAAATGAGCTCAAATTGTTAGCTGACACCATGTCGCGTTTGGAGGGTCCCTGTGTGTCTCCACATTGGAGCTCCCCCACAAGTGACCCCATTTTGGAAACTAGACCCCCAAAGGAACATATCTAGATGCATAGTGAGCACTTTGAACCCCCAGATGCTTCACAAATTCATCCATAATAATGAAAAAATAATTTTTTTTCCACAAAAAATTTATTTTTTCATTATTATGGATCAATTTGTGAAGCATCTGGGGGTTCAAACTGCTCACTATGTACCTAGATATGTTCCTTCGGGGGTCTAGTTTCCAAAATGGGGTCACTTGTGGGGGAGCTCCAATGTGGAGACACACAGGGGCTCTCCATACGCAACATGGTGTCCACTAACAATTGGAATTGTTAGCGGACACCTTGTAGGATACGAAGAGCCCCTATGTGCCTAAACATTGGAGCTCCCCCACAAGTGACCCCATTTTGGAAACTAGACCACCCAAGGAACGTATCTAGATGCATAGTGAGCACTTTGAACCCCCAGGTGCTTCACAAATTGATCCGTAAAAATGAAAAAAGAAACTTTTTGTGGAAAAAAACGTGCTTTTTCATTTTATGGATGAATTTGTGAAGCATCTGGGGGTTCAAAGTGATCACTATGCATCTAGATACGTTCCTTGGGGGGTCTAGTTTCCAAAATGGGGTCACTTGTGGGGGAGCTCTAATGTTCAGGCACACAGGGAGGGGCTCACCATTGGAGCTAATTTTCTATTGAAATTGTTAGCGGACACCATGTCGCATATGGAGAACCCGTGTGCCACCAGCACAAGGGCAACTGGTAGAGTTGGGGTACAGCACCAGAAAATGCCGCCTCTAATGAATGCGCTATTTTCTTGGGTGGCTGTGGGTTGAAATTTGCAGCGTGGGGGACCCACAACATTTGAGTCTCTCCACGCTGAGGATTCCAGTCAGCCAGCTACCAAGTTGTACATGGCTGGCTACAAATACAGCGAAGGCTTTATTTTATTTCTAGAACTAATTCTAGAAAAAAAAAATGACGTAGGGCTCCGCCATATTTTTGGTCCAGCCAGGTACAACTTGGCAGCTACAGACTGCCAGCAGCCCCCAGCTGCCTCGTTGTACCTGGCTGCAACCAAAAATACAGCGAAGCCCATTTTTTTTTTATTTCTAGAACTAATTCTAGAAAAAAAATGACGTAGGGCTCCGCCATATTTTTGGTCCAGCCAGGTACAACTTGGCAGCTACAGACTGCCAGCAACCCCCAGCTGCCTCGTTGTACCTGGCTGCAACCAAAAATACAGCGAAGCCCATTTATTTTTATTTCTAGAACTAATTCTAGAAAAAAAATGACGTAGGGCTCCGCCATATTTTTGGCCCAGCCAGGTACAACTAGGCAGCTGGGGGCTGGAATCCTCAGCATGGAAAGGCCCAAGCGTTCTGGGCCCCCCATGCTGCGAATTGCAGCCCGCAGCCACTCCAGAAAATGGCGCATTCATTGAAGCGCCATTTTCTGGCGCTGTACCCATGCTCTTCCAGTTGCCCTGGTGCCGGTGGCAAACTGGGTAATAAAGGGGTTAATGCCAGCTTTTTATTGGCAGCTGGCACTAAGCCCGAGATTCATAATATAGGGCCAATGTTAGACCCGCCATTAGGAATCTCTGGTAAATAGTCAGAAAATACACACATAGAAAAATCTTTTTATTTGAAAAAAAAACACAAACAAAATTCGGACTCCATCTTTATTATAAAGATCCGACGTAGTCCACAACGAAGGTCCCACGACGCTCGATCGCCTCCGACATAGTCCACAACGAAGGTCCCACGACGCTCGATCGCCTCTGCTCAATCCAGAGACTGCAGCAAGGGATCAAGTGTCCTCTTCCTACAGTCTCAGGGGTCAGAGTTATGGTGCACTGTATGACAATGATCAGTTATACAGTGCACCATGACTATGATCCCAGAGACTATAACAAGAGGACACTTGATCCCTTGTTGCACCCATCCATCCACCTATGCACCCATCATCCACACACGCACATCCACGTACGCACATCCACGTACGCACATCCACGTACGCACATCCACGCATGCACACAACCACGCACGCACATCTACGCATGCACACATCCACGCACGCATGCCAACATCCACGTACATCCACACACACATCCACGTACATCCACATTCAGGCACATCCACGTACGCACACATCCACGTACGCACACATCCACGCACGCACATTCACACACGCACATCCACGTACGCACATCCACGCACGCATATCCACGTACGCACATCCACGCACGCACATCCTCGTACGCACATCCACACACGCACATCCACGTACGCATATCCACGTACGCACATCCACGCACGCACATCCACGTACGCACATCCACGCACGCACATCCACGTACGCACATCCACGTACGCACATCCACGTACGCACATCCACGTACGCACATCCACGTACGCACATCCACGTACGCACATCCATGCACGCACATCCACGTACGCACATTGACGTACGCACATCCACGTACTGACATCCACGCATGCACACAACCACGCACACACATCCACACACGCACATCCACGCACGCACACATCCATCCATCCACCCATCCATCCACCCATCCATCCATCCATCCATCCACCCATCCATCCATCCATCCATCCATCCATTCATTCATTCATTCATTCATTCATTCATACTTACCCAGCGATGAGAAGGAGGAGCCCCTGAGAAGAGGAGGAGCCACCCCGGACTGCAGAGGAGGCCCGACGGTGCGGGCGGGTGCACCGAGCGTGCAGCCCGCCGGGATAGGTGAGCGGGGCTGGGGACCCGGGATCGGGGGCTGGGGACGGAGGACCGGGGGCTGGGGGCCAGCAAGGAGGAGGAGGGGGCCCTGCAGCTTCGCCGGTGGGCGCATAAGCCCGCCGGCAGACAAACTATGTCGGGTGGAGGGCGGGGATGGACAGGACACAGGAGGGGGCTGCACAGGGGACGGGGACAGGACACAGGGGGCTCAGGACACGGGGGGGGCTACAGGACACAGGGGGCTCTGGACACAGGGGGCGGGGACAGGACACAGGAGGGGCTGCACAGGGGACAGGGACCGCACACAGGATGGGCTGCACAGGGGACGGGGACAGGACACAGGAGGGGCTGCACAGGGGACGGGGACAGGACACAGGGGGCTCAGGACACAGGGGGGGGGCTACAGGACACAGGGGGCTCTGGACACAGGGGGCGGGGACAGGACACAGGAGGGGCTGCACAGGGGACAGGGACCGCACACAGGAGGGGCTGCACAGGGGACGGGGACAGGACACAGGAGGGGCTGCACAGGGGACGGGGACAGGACACAGGGGGCTCAGGACACAGGGGGGGGGGCTACAGGACACAGGGGGAGCTGGACACAGGGGGCGGGGACCGGACACAGGGGGAGCTGGAGCATCAGCTCATTGCCGGCGGCTGCGGTGCAACCCGCCGGCAGATAAGTGTGATTGGGGAGGGGGGGGGGGTGAAGGGGTTAACAGGGGTGCCCACACCTCTTCCCCTAACCCTTGGCTGTCACTGACAGCTTTTAGATTTGAGCTGTCACTGTTCGTTTAGAAGCAGTGACAGTTCAAAGCCATGACGAGTATACTCGTCATGATGCGGGAACTGACATCTTTTCATGACGAGTATACTCGTCATTAGTCGTAAAGGGGTTAAGTGAATCTTCCCATTAACTGTGCTCCTGAGGTGAAGAATAAGTCAGATTTTTTTGTTCTAAGAAAATTACTATAAAATAATTCTATAAATGTCCTTTTTTATTCCTACAGAGCATGCTGGTGGTGGTCAGGCTGGTAGTGATCCAGCACCTGCTTATCTTGGTATGACACAGGCTTCACAGGTTCTATTTTGATTGACATTTTCTTTAAAAAAAGCGCCTTACTGGGTAACACCTACTCCTTGGCCTGGGAACTTACCATGTGTGGGTGCTATGGGGGACATTTGCCCCCCTTCTCCCACTGGCCACCCAACTGACTCTTCCTGCCTGTTGTGGGGCTTTAGATCCCTCCTCCTATGTGCTGCTTTCCTTGCTCTGCTGGCACCTTCACAGGTTGGGTCAGTGACTTCATTGTTCACCACCTCATCTCTCACGTCTGCACTCTCGTCCTCCTAACTTTTTGACTTGACAATATCACTTGTTGGCAACCGTGTCTCATAATCATCTATTTATTGTGACACTAATTGCCATTCCCCATCATTGTCTTCTTCTGATTGTGGCTGTTCAAATATCAGTACACATAATTTCCTCATCTACCTCTTGAAATGTGCAGGCCAAGAGGTTAAATCAATAAATAGAAATGTAAAGAGCTCCTTGGAGTGTGGGAGCAATTTTTTCCTGGGGCTCACCATGATGGGAGGATTGAGGATCAGGGTAAGGATCATATCGACCATACTCAGTATCTGCATTCCAACTTAACCCCTGTTCGCAGTGTTCTGGCTTCAAGAATGTTGTCCCATGCCCGCCTGCAAAGTGGGACAGGGAGCTAGGTCTTTAGAATGATCATGTTTGTTATGCTCCCACAGATGACACACTTTCACCTGGCACACGGCCTTGGCCTCTGTGTGCGCCATTAGCAGCATATCTACTTACCTGTCCTTTATTGCATGTCATGCGCATTTTAAATTGGGTATATAATATATACCAACAAATTTAATAGGGAAAAGAAAATATGTAGCCCTGAAAAGAAATCTTGTTTTTAGATATCAGCAGCAGTATACCTATAGAAGGACTGTAAGGTAATGGGCACACATTGAATATTTGGTTGAAGAAATTTCTGCACTATTTCTACATTTCTTGGTAGGAAAACCACTTGTTTCGCTGTGTTTTCGATGGGGTTTTGCATGCTGTTTTCACCAGCGTTGTTAAAGCGTTTTTGACTAACTTCACTGAAATCAATGGGTGCAAAAATGCTGCAAAAAAACTGAAGGAATTGACATACTGCTGAATAGTTTCTGCAGCAAATCATAATCAAAAATTAGCAACGTTTGCAGGACACGTCTTCGGAAATCTCATGTCTTCCCAGCAGCAACTTGGGAGTCACAGATGCATCCAGGTGTCTTCCCCATGCTGTTTCTTTGCGGCTTCAGAGCTGTTTCCATCAATTTCAGTGATTTTCCTCCCCCTCTCCCTCCCCAACACTCCTGGTAGGGTCTTCTGGTGAAATGCTTGAGTTTCCCATTGATTTCCATTATATTCTTTATCAAGCACTCGAGCGTTGTAGTGCTCGCTCATCACTAATGCTGATCTATTATCACTGTGGACACATTGTATCTCTTCCTCCACCCACAGAACATGCTCGCTCACAGATCCAGCCTGTAAGTGAACTTTGGGTATTCTAATCCTAATACAATGCAGAACGACAGTAACAACTGTTTAACAAAAATGGAAAATTTCAGCTAACCAGATGAAAAAGTATTGAATTCTCAAGATGTGCACGGACTCTGAATCCATGTTGGAAGGAGTGGAACACATGAGAAAAAAATGATAATCTTCTGTAGCCTCAATTGATGGCTATGTGGTTTGATAGAATAAATGAGATGCTGCTTGAGGACCTCACCTCGACTATTCATAATTCCTAGGATTTCCGCTTCTGCATTGTACAGACATTCGAGGTGCAATGTCCTGCCTCTGTGAAAGACGCGCGCCGGCGTTGCTGGTGACTTAACTTCGGCTTCTGCACAGTGCGCAGAAGCGGAAATGATGCGGCCGCTGCCATGTCATTCACAGAGGCGGGAAATTGAAATGGGATGGCTGTGGAGATCCAGAAGTGATATCACCGCGGCTGCGTCATACACAGAGGCGGGACATTACAATGGGGTCGGGAGCGCGCTAAGGGGGTTCCATTCTCATGCCCAGCAGAGCGTGGTAACAAAAGCCAGGAGGGGAGACAGAGCCCTGGAGACCGCCCAATCAGTCTCCACACAGCGGAGACTGGATGCTGCAGTGACAGGAGAATGTAGGTATCAAACCCATTTCTCCATCCCAATATAGGACACTGTTATGACCACTTTACATGTCCCAACATCGGTCCGATGTTGGATACAACGACACAGTAGCGCGCATTTTTTGGGCAGAATTCCAAGATCGCATAGGAGCTGTTACACAGCGCGATATCGGCAGGTAACGCAACTGCGATGTCTATGCCCCCTTGTACGGGCGACCCAGGAACGACCATTTAACATGGGTGGGAATAGGGGAAGTTGTACTCCAAATCATTGTTGGGTTTTCACACAGCACGATCCGGCCACATCGTCCATTCAATATCGGGCCGTTGGAGAGCAGGCTCATTTCTTCCCCGATATCGTTTTGGCATCGTTCGCGCATCGAATTGGACTTTTACACCATACAATGCACGAACGATATCGGGGCCAACGCACGAACCACGTGACTTTTTATCGGAGTTGGACGCCGATATCGGGACGTGTAAAGTGGCCATCAGGGCAGACAGGGATGGTTAGGGATGTGCTTGGAAGCTGCAGGGACAGGTAGTGATAAGTTTGGAGGCTAAATCCCCTCATAGACTGTGAGCCCTCGTGGACAAGGTCCCAGCCCCTCCTGTACCTGTACGTCCCAATCGATTGTCTCCCTTATCCTCATGTAAAGCACCATGGAATCTAATGGCGCTATATAAATAAATAATAATTATAAATCGGCCTGACAGATTCCCTCAATTAGAACCTGTTTCATCACAATGCTTTAAGAGAGTCTATTAATTTCTCCCTAATAAAGCAAACCATTGCCAAATGTAGAATAACATTTTTCTTGTTGTTGATTAACATGCCATTACAGAGCAAACAAACTTTTAATATGTATGCAAATTAGAATGCAGGGCCCATTCAAAAGTATAAGTTATTTTTCTCTGCAAAAATTCAGTGATAATATACAGTTAGGTCCAGAAATATTTAGACAGTGACACAAGTTTTAGCATTTAAATGTTTGCTAAAACATATTCATGATACAGTTATAAAATCAATATGGGTTTAAAGTGCAGACTCTCAGCTTTAATTTGAGCATATTCACATCCTGATTGGAGGAAGGAATTAGGAAATGCAGATCTTTTGTATGTAGCTGCCTACTTTTCAAGGGCCTAAAAGTAATTAGACTTTTATCTGAAAAGATCTTTAATGGGCTGCATGGGCTATTCCCTCGTTAAACTATGATCAATTAAGCAGTTAAAAGGTTTGGAGATGATTGCAGGTTTGGCATTTGCATTTGGAAGCTATTGCTGTGAACTCACAATATGTGACCAAAGGTGCTTTCAGTGGAAGTGAACAGACCATCATTGGGCTGAAAAAAAAGAAGAAATCTATCAGAGAGATAGCCGAAATGTTAGAAATGGCCAAATCAACAGTAAGAATCGGTAAGTGTTCCGGCTCAAGACGTTTCACCACTTTTATATATTTTTTTCCGTGGTTCAAGGTCTACTCAGAATTTGTCAGAAGATTCAGAAAACCCTTTACAATGTACAAGGCCCTCCAAAAACAACGTATAATTCATATAAAACAACCAGGAGTCAGGCCACAATTGAAAAGCAAAGTGCACTTTATTAAAATTAGCAGCGCCTGCTGCATTTAAAAAGTGATGCAACACTGCACACACATATAGGTGACCACATGAATATATGTAATAAACAAGCCAAGTTAAGACATGACCTTACAGCCAATATAGTACAAGTGATTTGCCCCAAAGTGGGTGCACAACAAATACATAGATCACAAAGTACACATAGACAACTCAAATCATGGGTCAAATATTACCTATTGGTGGCAGTGGCCCCCTGACGCGTTTCGCCAAGCTTCTTCCGAGGGGGGTGACAAAGAATGGGAAGAGCGGTCCTTTTATACACATATGTGGAGTTTACCGGCGTCCGTCGTCACCTCCGGGGGTAAAGCCGGAAGTGACGTACGCGCGCCACCTCTAATCTCGTCCCCTAAGGCAATTTGATCTGCCAGACGCTCGGAGAGGCGCGGAACGTCACTTCCGCCCCTAACTCGCGTCACTATGCCGAGTCACGTGATGCGGTCCAGATCACATGATCGGCCGCATCACAAGACTGCCCACATCGATTGTTTAGGCGATAAGGGATCGCGTGCTGCTCGCATTATGGCGAATCTGCAGCATTGAGGAGAATGTCCACCTCTTTTTGGGCAGATAATGTAGGGGGACGGAAAGAGGTACATATTATGCAGAGACACTGAACAGTTCAAGAATGAATAATAAATAACTCATTGCAGGTCCATATAATTCAGGACCCATAAAGTGCAAAAAGTGCCACACACCAATCAACACCGGCCGGTGTCATACATACATCATACATACTCATTAAGATGCAAATATGAGGAGCCCCTACATTTCGAGACTCCAATTGTGTGAACAATAAAAAATATACATAGACGAGATTTAATAGATAGTTCATATAGTTAAAGTGATAAGTGCATCAGATAGAATTCTTGATCCAATTCTCTGTAATCTTCATAAACTCCACAAACTGATTCCTGAAATTCACAAAAAACATTAATCAATTAAACAACGGACACGAAATTGTAAAAAACATTTTATTTCCCACATACTGTCTACAAGAATGAAGCAAAGCTCACTATATCGTTGAGACCATTGGGGCGTACACTCCCCATCTTCATTATCCACCTAGTCTCCAACTGTGCCAAGGTCTTCTTGAGGTTGCCCCCACGGATGTTTACGTGTACCTTGTCTATCCCAAATGCTCTCAACAAGGTGGCATTGCAATTATGCACAGTTTTGAAATGTCTGGCAATAGGTTTCAACAGGGAAAGATCTTCTTCCGTTTCTGCCTTTATAATGTCAAGCACATGTTCCCTGATCCTCACCTTCATCTGTCTAGACGTTAAACCAATATAAACCAATTTGCATGGGCAGGTGGCATAATAAATGACACCGGTAGTGTTACAATTAATGTGTTGGGTAATCCGAAATTTCTCGGACCCATCACACGAGGAGAATTCGGTCGCACGCACCAGATTTGGACAAGTGACGCAATTTCCGCATGGGAAAAAAACCCCACTTCGATCTTTTTGACCCAAAAATTCCTTCCTTCTTTGGGCCCTCATACAGACTATGCACTAAGATATCCTTAAGATTGGGTGACCTCCTGTAAGTAATTGTCGGATACTTGTAAATATGTTCACTCAACCCTAAATCCGAGGTTAGAAGTGGCCAAAACTTCTTTAAAGCCCCTTCCATCCTATGTCGTTGATTATTAAACCCCGCAATCAATCTCACCTGGTTGTTCTGTTCATTCTTCCTAGCTTTAGACTGCAAAAGGAGATTCCTGTCAGCTTGTACAGCTCTGCGGTATCCTCTTTGGATCACTTTTCCAGAGTATCCACGGGCCAAAAATCTATCCGTGAGTTCTTCAGCCTGCTGATGGAACATATTATCGTTAGAACATATCCTTCTGGCACGCAGGAATTGTCCCACTGGAATACTCCTCACCAAGTGGGACGGGTGAGCAGAGGTGGCATGTAATATTGAATTGACAGCTGTACTTTTTCTGAAGAGGTCCGTCCTCAGATGTCCATCCTCCTCTCTCTGTAGTTTCACGTCTAGGAACTCGGCATCCATCTTGCTGTACGCCATGGTTAATTTGATATTGAGTGTGTTGTTGTTCAGTTCTTCCAAGAATGACTTCAAATCACTTTCTTGGCCCTGCCAAATGACAAACACGTCATCAATGTAACGTGTCCACAACACCACACTCTCCCCCAATTTAGTAGGGTTAATTACAAATACCTCACGTTCCCATGCCCCCAGAAACAGGTTTGCATATGAGGGGGCGAAGGCCGCCCCCATAGCAGTACCCTGGTTCTGGAGGTAGTACTTATCGCGGAACACAAAGAAGTTATGGGACAATGCGAATTCCAGGAGATTTAACAAAAACCGTACCAAAGAACTATCCAAATCAGACATAGACAAATACATCTCAGTAGCCTCAATTCCATCTTTATGGCGTATAGAGGTGTATAAAGACTCTACGTCTAATGTTACCAGCCACATATCTTCTTCCAATACCACCCCTTCCACTTTATTCAGGAAGTCTTTGGTATCTCGGAGATAGGCTGGTAATGTTTCCACCACTGGTTTGAGAAAGTGATCCAAATACTTTCCAACCTGCTCACATAGGCTGCCCACCCCTGAAACAATTGGGCGCCCAGGTGGATTACGAGTGCATTTGTGTACCTTGGGTAAGAGGTACAAGCAGGCTGTCTTCGGTGACACTGGAATCAACCCATCACGAATTTCCTTGTCTATGGTGCCTGTTAGGAACGCATCTTCAACCAGTACTTGCAATTCTTTAAGAAAAGAGATAGTTGGATTAAATGTCAAAATGTCAAAAGTGTATAACAAGACTTATCACCTAATTGACGCATCGCTTCCTGTTCATAAAGCTTGGCAGGCCAGATGACTACATTTCCACCTTTATCCGAAGCTTTTATAAGTACATCTTTCATTTGACTCAGTTCTTTAATGGCACACCTCTGTTTATCGGTAATGTTGTCATCAAAATTTCCCCTTGGAATTTTTTGAAATTCATTTGTCTATTTTATCTATTTGTCTAATTTATTCATCTATCTGATGCACTTATCACTTTAACTATATGAACTATCTATTAAATCTCGTCTATGTATATTTTTTATTGTTCACACAATTGGAGTCTCGAAATGTAGGGGCTCCTCATATTTGCATCTTAATGAGTATGTATGATGTATGTATGACACCGGCCGGTGTTGATTGGTGTGTGGCACTTTTTGCACTTTATGGGTCCTGAATTATATGGACCTGCAATGAGTTATTTATTATTCATTCTTGAACTGTTCAATGTCTCTGCATAATATGTACCTCTTTCCGTCCCCCTACATTATCTGCCCAAAAAGAGGTGGACATTCTCCTCAATGCTGCAGATTCGCCATAATGCGAGCAGCACGCGATCCCTTATCGCCTAAACAATCGATGTGGGCAGTCTTGTGATGCGGCCGATCATGTGATCTGGACCGCATCACGTGACTCGGCATAGTGACGCGAGTTAGGGGCGGAAGTGACGTTCCGCGCCTCTCCGAGCGTCTGGCAGATCAAATTGCCTTAGGGGACGAGATTAGAGGTGGCGCGCGTACGTCACTTCCGGCTTTACCCCCGGAGGTGACGACGGACGCCGGTAAACTCCACATATGTGTATAAAAGGACCGCTCTTCCCATTCTTTGTCACCCCCCTCGGAAGAAGCTTGGCGAAACGCGTCAGGGGGCCACTGCCACCAATAGGTAATATTTTGACCCATGATTTGAGTTGTCTATGTGTACTTTGTGATCTATGTATTTGTTGTGCACCCACTTTGGGGCAAATCACTTGTACTATATTGGCTGTAAGGTCATGTCTTAACTTGGCTTGTTTATTACATATATTCATGTGGTCACCTATATGTGTGTGCAGTGTTGCATCACTTTTTAAATGCAGCAGGCGCTGCTAATTTTAATAAAGTGCACTTTGCTTTTCAATTGTGGCCTGACTCCTGGTTGTTTTATATGAATTATATATATATATATCAGAATTTGTCAGGCCTAACTTCATCCGTGGTGTCAGGGACAGCCCATTGTACTTTGTGACAGGCAGTGGGAGGCCCAGAGTAAATGTAACCATTGGGCTCAAGAATTACCACTCATGGTAAGTTCCCTCGCCAAGCCAGCTTCTATGCTAAATGCAGAAAATTGGTACCGACTCTTTCGTTTTTTCCTCTACAGCATCTGCCTCCAAAATATAACGAGTAGGCTGGTGAGATGCGTATGTGAGACAAGGACGCTGTCACAGTATAATAATGCAGAAAAGCACTTATTTGGCAAGTACCTGACATATTCACACACAGTAGCTGAAAAAGTTTACCTTGAGAAGACTCTCAAAGACATGTGTCATGGCCACGACCTGGTTGTAAATTTGAGGGAGATTGATGGAGCCATTAGTCAACCATCAGAACTTTCCGAGGAAGAGGAGACCTAAGCCTACACAGATCACTTCAGCCGGACTGGTAATCAATGGCCGACTATTAACCCCAAAAAAAAGAATACACTGGTGAGCCAAAAAACATCTAAATATCTAAATAAGCCAGTGCAGTTCTGGAAAAGGATACTTTTGGACAAATGAAAGAAAGATAAATCTGTACCAGAATGTTAGGAAGAAGAATTATGGAGAATGCTTGGAATGGCTCATGATCCACAGCACACCACATTCTCTTTAAAACATGGTGGGTCACTAGTGTTTTTAATGAAGTGACTAAAGACAGAGTAGCTGGATGAATTCTGAAGTTTATAGTGTAGAGATGAGGAACTCATAGATGTTCAGATTTGTGGGTTCGGACGAACTTTAGGTAAAAGTTCAGTACCTAAACTTGACCTAAACCAGACCCTGGACAACAAGCTCCATATAAATCAATTGCAATTGTTGCTGTAAAATGGGCATAAAATGGCAATAGTAAGGGCTTGGAGCTGCAAAAGGAAGCAAATGCGAGAAGAGCAGAACAATTGCCCTGCAATCAAATGGGGATAGGGAATAAATAAAAAAATGAAAATATGTGGTGTACTTTCTATTTTAATAACCAACCAGGGTAAAGCAGACAGCTACAGGGTGCAGCCCTCAGCAGTTTGCTTTACCTTGCCTGGGTCCAAAAATAGAGGGGATCCAACGCCGGTTTTTAAAATTATTTAGGGAGATCATTTTCTATTTAAGTGATGTGGAACTCTCCCTATTTATGATAACCAGCCAAGATAGAGCAGACAGCTGAGGTTTGGTATTATCAGGCAGGTAAGGCCCATGGGTATTTGTCCCTTTCCAAGCTAAAATTAGCAACCTGCAGCTTCTCCAAAAGTGGCACTTCCATTAGTAGCGCTGCGCCTTTGCTCTTTCCAATTGCCCTGGTGTGATGGCAATCGGGATAATATATTTGGGGTTGATATCAGCTGTGCAGTCTCGGCTGGCATCAAGCCCTGGTGTTTGCAATGAAAAGGGGTCTATCAGACACCCCCATTAATAACACAGTAAGTGTAAAGTAACAACACACACATAAAAAATAGTTTATTTGAATAAAGTCCTCCCACACTCCCTTGCTCAACAATTTATTAATTAAAAAAAATCCTTGAAGTTACAACATAATCCAATGGTGTAATGTTCCACGACACCCAGAAAATAGTTTGGAGCCCCATTCTCAGAACCAGTCTCCATAGGTAACTCATGGTCATTAACAGGCAAAGGATCACTCATGCTTGGGCCTTCTCATCTTGGTGTAACACAACTGCCAATGACCTTGCAGCAGGGCTGCCAGTGCACTCAAACTTGCCCTGGTCCTCTTTCCTGTTTCCTGCTCTCAGTGCCTGCACTTGCTGCCCAGGTCTCCCATAAACAGCTAAGGGTGCAAGAGCGTGCATTCCCCACCTCTTAAAAGGCACCCCCTGCATTGTAAAAGAGCAGTGCATGCACTCTGTATGTGTCCCCAGCCAATACCTGGAGGACCCTAGGTACTTAAGGCACCCTCCCATAAGTGAGGTGCCTGAGCAACATGTTCACTCTACTAAAGACATGCTTGCTAGTTGTTAGACCCCAATCCTACATCTTGTTTCCATTGCCTGTGCCTGCTAACCCGTACCTGAGTTTTATTACGTGAGGTACTGCCAATACCAAATGTACCTGCCAAACTCACCAGTACCTGTCCTTATAGTTAGTACCTGCCAGTACCTTCCATAAATGCCTGTAGCAACCATAACCTGTCATACCTACCTGAACCAGACATACCTGCCATAACAACTAGTGCCAATCTGCCCGCTGTACCAGTCCACCTATACCAGTCTGCCAGACTGTATCAGCCTGCCTGTCTGTTGCAGCTGCCCTGTCTGCAACTGAGTCTGTGTATGCAATTCCAACCCCTGGGAGTCAGCTGCTATGGAACGAAGAGTTTCCTGGGAGTGGTACATTCCAGCACAATCCTAACCTTACCATGAAAGGCTATAGTGAAGATAAGGTAGACACTTAGTTATGCCTCTCGAGGGTGAGCCCGGTTTCATGATACAGTGGGTCTACACCCACCAGCTTGACAGCCTTCAACTCTCTGCTTTGCTTCAGCTGATTTTCAAAATTAAGGGGGACCCCATGCCATGTTTTAAAAAAATTATTGAAATAAATAATGTTAAAAAAACAGTGTGGAGTCAGTCTCCTCTATTGTATGACAACCAGACAAGATAAAACAGACAGCTAAGGGTTGCAGCCTGCAGCTGTCTGCTTTACCTGGGTTGTTTATCAAAGATGGGGAGGAAAACTCACCGAAGTTTGGACACTTATTCTACCCCTTGCATCTAGCAGGTGGCTGCAAATCCCCCAGGAGGTGACACATGCGTCCAGACACCGATGCACAGTCCCCTGCAACCCATAACATGGGGGCGGTTTGTGGCAACCAGGCGACCAGCCATGCTATCAAGGAAGGGCTGGTGGTGAATACAGACACATGGACACCAATAGGCCTCTGCCACACACACTCAGGTGATACACAGTGTCTGAGCAGCTTCCTTTTAACAGGGCGGGCCGCTCAGCACTGAGAGTATGCATCACTGTGACAGACGCCCCCTAGAGGAAAACAACCTCAACTGCAATGGATAAAAAGATGCAAGTTGACACTATAAATAAAGATGTAAGGTGTCAGTTTGGTATTATGGCGCCAGAATGTCGTAAGCTCGTGACCCACCGTCAAGGGCCCTTACACTCACGAGTACCTAGCCACATGTATAACACATGTATAATTTAGCTTTATGCAAAAAATCACCGAATTGGTACTAAATATTTATATACAAAAACTCACCGAAGTTTGGACACTTATTCTACCCCTTGCATCTAGCAGGTGGCTGCAAATCCCCCAGGAGGTGACACATGCGTCCAGACACCGATGCACAGTCCCCTGCAACCCATAACATGGGGGCGGTTTGTGTCAACCAGGCGACCAGCCATGCTATCAAGGAAGGGCTGGTGGTGAATACAGACACATGGAAACCAATAGGCCTCTGCCACACACACTCAGGTGATACACAGTGTCTGAACAGCTTCCTTTTAACAGGGCAGGCCGCTCAGCACTGAGAGTATGCATCACTGTGACAGACGCCCCCTAGAGGAAAACAACCTCAACTGCAATGGATAAAAAGATGCAAGTTGACACTATAAATAAAGATGTAAGGTGTCAGTTTGGTATTATGGCGCCAGAATGTCGTAAGCTCGTGACCCACCGTCAAGGGCCCTTACACTCACGAGTACCTAGCCACATGTATAACACATGTATAATTTAGCTTTATGCAAAAAATCACCGAATTGGTAGTAAAAATTAATATACAAAAACTCACCGAAGTTTGGACACTTATTCTACCCCTTCCATCTAGCAGGTGGCTGCAAATCCCCCAGGAGGTGACACATGCGTCCAGACACCGGTGCACAGTCCCCTGCAACCCATAACATGGGGGCGGTTTGTGGCAACCAGGCGACCAGCCATGCTATCAAGGAAGGGCTGGTGGTGAATACAGACACATGGACACCAATAGGCCTCTGCCACACACACTCAGGTGATACACAGTGTCTGAGCAGCTTCCTTTTAACAGGGCGGGCCGCTCAGCACTGAGATGGGGAGGAACCCCACTCAGGTTTTGTATTTAGATATTTACTTGTTAAACAAGGCCAAAACACCCTTTACTGCCATATAAAAGGCACCAAAGGCTGCAGCGTTCAATGTTTGGGGGGGGGGGGCCTTGCTTATGTCAACTTCAAGGAGACAGTGTGTACCAAGAATTGTGTCACCAGTTCCTAATGATGGAATGCGGCTGGCCAATCACAGCCATGCCAGTACTCAGCATGGCTGTGAAGCCTGCAGAGGTACCTGCAAAAACTCGTTGTTTGGCTGCACTGCAGATTTTCACAGTTTGTATTCAGCATATGAACAGCATACGAAATATGAACTTTACAGTTTGGGTTCACTCATCCATGGTACAGGCTGGGCCGGCATTAGGGGGAGGCAGATTGGGCAGTTGCCCAGGGCCCCCACTCTCTAAGGGTAACTTTACATGCCGCAACTTTTGGCGGCGATAGGAGTCAATCTAACGTGCGCGTGCACATTATTTATGGTTGCCTCAGATCGCCGAAGGTGCTTTTACACGACGCAATTTCGCCCTCAACTTAAGGCGATGCGTTGCCCCGTAAGTTGCCACACCAACAGCGGAACCAATCCGGTGGAGTTCCTTCGCCACTTCACACGCCGCAATCCCCAAAGCAATGTGGGTGTACATGGTTAGTGCTGCAAGAACATAGGCGTGACAGACTTGTGTATTCCGCGCCCCAAACACGCTGATTAGACAACGCAATAGCGTTATGATTGGCCAGCCTGCACAGCAAGGCTGGCTAATACATGACGCCATTGCCATTGTGTAGTGTGAATGGACAGCTGTTCAAATATAGTGCCCTGTGGAGGGACAGCCAATGGAAACACAGTAGCCAGCACCAATCATCGCTGACGGGGCGCGGTCTCCAGCACGCTATGGCACGCCTCAGGGAAATCAATAGGCGACGCAGATTCCATTCCTATTGCCCGTTTACACGCCAAAAGCCGGGAATGTCGTCTTCATGATTGCCTCTGATTTTGGAGCAGTGCTGAGAAATCAGAACCAGGCGCAACCTTTTTTATTGCCGCCAAATTCCTCGATTACATGCCGCAATTGCGAGGCAATTTCAAGGTGATGGTGACTAGGCTACAGATTGCCAGTCAGATTCCTCGCCGAGGTTGCGGCGTGTATGTAAAGGTACCCTTAAGGTACCTTCACACACAGCAATAATGCTAGGCAATTTCACTGGCAATTTGCTGGTTGCAGTGAAATCATGGAGACATTGTTCCATTTGTACACAGCAACAAGATAGAACAATGTGTCCATGATTTCACTGCAAACAGTAAGTTGCCAGTGGAATTCCTAGAAAAGTTGCCGCGTGTAAAGGTACCCTTAAGGTACCTTTACACGCCGTAACTGAGGTGTAGCAACTGAGAGGCAATCGGGATTTCCATCACGGTTGCTTTGAAATTGCTACGAAGTTGCGGCGTGTAATTGTGGAACCCGGTGGTGATTTTCACAGTTGCTCCCGGTTGCGGTTTCAGAGCATTGTTCTAAAACAAGAGGCAACCCAGAAGGTGAATTGCCCTGGTTTTGGTGTGTGAACGGGCGATAGGGATGGAATCTGCCTTTTTTCATGCATACACTTCAACTTTAATGTCTAGTTTTAATTAAACTGTAAATGTTTCCATCATAATATCTGTAAATCAGGAAAAAACATTATTCACACTTGTTCGAGTAATATATTGTTGTACATATATTTATACACATACACAAGTTACATTTTATGTCTTAAGCCAGCACATTCTGCGTTGATGCAAAATGCAGTGTAATTTAGATCCCATAAAAGATCTTGTAATATTTTTGCCTACTACATAAATGTTGCCAGGGGCATTTCTGTGCTACCATGGTTTCCAATTGCATCTAATCTCCCGAGATGTCTTGAAGCAGACTTATTTAGAACGAGAGTTTGCTCCGCTGGAAACCGCAGTTGATCTCTGGAAAACCTCTTGGCAGAATTTGTGACAGAAACATTTTTCCCTTAAACTACATTACAGAAGGCGGTTATATCCTCAGGAAAGTAATGTGAATACTAGAAGGGTAATGAAAACATCTGCATAAATAAGGAGTTATTAAAGATCATATATCATGGGTAATGCAGTCATGTTTCCTCTCCAGAGGTATTCTACTGCATATATACGTTGGCAGCAAATCAGCTGAAATGACTAATAACTATATATGTATTCTAGCTATTGAACCCATTCTACACCTGGGTGGTGAGAATTTTTATTTCCACATTTTTAATTTTATCGAAGCATTACCTCAAAACAAAATGTATTTATTGTGCAAAAACGTCTCTGTAAACCCCATTTTTTGGTGTAAACTCTGTGGTCTTTCTTTAAGTTGTCTTGTTGGGGCAGGACTTTGTGACTCAGGTCTTCTTTATCTATTCCTCCCCTGGCTGCTTCCTCCCCTTTATTTAAGTTTTGCACTGTGGCCACCGCGCAGTGCTATGTTCATGTTGTAGTTAAATCCTTCAACAAAACGGAGCCAGAGTCAGCGCATGCGTGTAACGAGATCTCCAGCACCATTTTCTTCAAGACACTGTCTGTGCGAATATCATCTGAAACAAATTGGTCATATTTCAGAGGCACTGACTTTGATAAATTGGTTACTGTTGACATTCACAGAGACAGTGTCGTCAATAAAGCGGCACCGGAATTCGCGTTGTGCATCATTTAAGAATTCAACTACGATGTGAAAATAGCACTGCATGTGTGCCCGCCTCGGACAGAAGGGCACGTTCATATCTACTTCTGCCCTAGTTGCTTTCCTGACCTTTATTATTATTATTATTATTATTTCTAAAAATTTTGCACCACAGCCACCACCATTATCCATGTTGCCGGTGTGTGCGCAGTGCTATGTTCACATTGTAGTTGAATAATTCAATAAAATGGTACCAGAGTCAGTTTGTGTGTATACTGTGATTTCTGGTGTTATTTTCTTGAAAACACTGTCTGCGAATATCATCTGAAACAAATTGGTCATATTTGCAGAGGCACTATCTTTAATAAAATAGTGGCAGAGTTCGAGTTATGCACACACAGTGACTCCGGTGCCATTCTATTGAAGTATTCAATACAATGTGAACATAGCCATGCACACACTGATCCCAGCTTTAGAGAGAAGGACATGTTCATCATTATGTTATAGATTATTGGTTATGCTTAATAAGGGTCTAGTTGTCCATAGAATCCAATCAGAGCTCAGCTTCCACTTTACCTCAGCAGCTTCAATGCTGCACTCTGGTTGCTATAAGCGATGTTACAACTAATAATACATCAGGTGTAGTGAAATGTATAGCTGTGCTGGTAGTTATATAAGGGTTAAACATAGAATGTTGGTAGGATAGGTTGCCTAGCAATGGACTGCAGGGCAAGGGACATTTGGAATAAGCCCAGGGGGAGGAGCTACTGCTTAGAAAGTTGGACTGTTGCAGCCAATCAATAGCTGGTTGCGTGTCTTTTTACCATCTTCTTATTCGTGGTCATCCAAACTTCAGACAGATGCTGTTCACTGTTATGATGTAGATATTATACACAAACTAGATAGGGGTCTGATGCTATCGCATCGGGAGGGCGGTAATATTACAATAGAGGTGGGCTCTGTTTTGCTGGGTGCAGTGGCTGTCTCTCCCCTGTGTGTGCTTTTCCCTCTCCGCTCTCTCCCCCTGTGCTGTCCTCTCCCCTCATGTGCTCGCTCTCCCCCTTGTGCTGTCTTCTCCCGTCATGTGCTCTCTCCTTTGACCTATCTTCCCCCTGTTCTGTTGTCTCCCCTCTTTGACATCTCCTGTGAGCTGTCTCCCCCTTTGTGCTCTCTCTCTCCCATGTGTGCTCACCCCCTGTGTGCTCACTCCTCCACCTGTTTACTCTTTTTTCCCCCCATGCACTCTCTCTGCCCCTGTGTGCTCACTCTGGCCCCCTGTGCCCTTGACCCTTCCCTGTTTGCTCTGTCTGCCCCCCTGTGCACTTTATCTGCCCAAAATGCTCTTGCCTCCCTGTGCTTTGTCTCTTCCCCTTTGTGCTCTCTCCCCCAAAGATGGTGGTGGCGTGAGTAAGTGCGCATGCATCCACCGAGTCATGTTGTCACTTTGTATACTCAGGTGTCCACAGATGGAAGCTGCCTGAGTAGTTATGTATGTGTGTCACATATATGCATGGGAAATTACTCAGGCGGTGATATATCAGTGGTGGCGGTTTAAGATGGCTGCGATTGTGGGCAGCTGAGGCACCGCTGGTGGTACTGCTCAATATGCCAGTAACACCAGTATGTGCCATATTTGCAAACCCTCACCGTCTACCCCCTCTATGCTCTCTCTGCCCCCTCTGTGCTCTCTCTACCTCCTCTGTGTTCTCACTGCTCCCTGTGCGCTATCTCTGCCCCTGAGCATTCTCTCTGCCCCCTCTCTCATGCAGCTGCCATCTTTGGATACTTGCATATGCAAAGATGGTGGGTGTCTGCGTAACTGTACATGTGCAGTTACTTTATGTGGCAAACTGCTGCAGCTAGGTGCAGTGGCGAGGAGCAACAGCAGGGATCCAGAGGCGGGGAGGGTGACGGTGATGTATGGCGGCAATTTTGAGTGTAATTTGTTTTAAGTGTCGGCAGCAATGGGCCAATAGCGCCAGGGGGCGCCATATTTGCACATGTGGAGCCCACTGAGACAGGGTACTTGGTACCGGACCGGGGTATCACGGGGGGGTATCACGGCGGTCTTGGTCTGGACCATGTCCTGAGCCCACAAGTAAAGGTTGGGGGTTATTTACAGGGGATAGAGTCGTAATGCCACCCGTGGTATGTGGTCAGGGTGACCACCGCTGCTGCAGAACCTCCGGGGGTGATGGATGGCAGCCTGTGATGTGACAGCTCTCCACGGGCACAGCTTGGTCCCCGGGGCACTAGTGATGATAAAAGTTTGTGAGGGGGAGTGGGGCTCGAGCGCAAGGATTACACAGACTCACGGTTTTGTAGTTTTCCAGGTCTTTTACTGTAGATGGTAATTCAGCTGAGTACTTTCCACGGAGTCGTCTGTACAGGGGCCGGGTTGCTCTCACCCTGGCTGGGTCCTCGGCTCCCTATTCCTGCGCTGTGTGTGTGGCCCTGCTGCTGCTTTAGGTAATCTGCCGGCCCTGTCTCCTCTCACGGGTACCAACTTGCTAGGGAACTTGAGTCTTGTCCTGTGTTCCTGACCCCGCCGTGTTGCTTTGCTGTGGTACAATGAAGATGTGGGACCTTCACTAATCCGGTGTTCACTGTGGTGCTTGGTCAGGCACAATTTCGGATCCGGTACCCGTTCTGTGCACCCCTGTGGGGTGAGTTTCGGGGTAACATGGTCTCCCAGGTGTGTTCTTCTGCTTCTCCTGTCTCCGTTCCTCAGACCCTGGCTTGGCCTAGAACTGGACAGTGGACCTTAGGTTGAGCTTAACGCAGCTCTTTCACACCCAGGTCCTTCTTCCTCAGTCCTCTCAGGAACTGAACTGCCCACTTCCTCTCCACACCAGAATATATAGGGGAGCAGCTTTAGCTCCCCATTCTGGCCTGGAGGCGCTAGTGTAGTGTTGTGGGTAGTGTGAGGAGTTAACCCTTTGTGGTGTTACTGTGGCACATGAACTTTGGGGTGCCACACACACATCACTTGGTGTTAAAATATGGCTGCTGCCAGCATGTAGTAGCTGTACATCAAGACAGAAGTGGGTGATGGACACCACAGGAAAATTACGTAAGTAGAGAGTAATCTTCAGAATTTTTTTATTTCATCGGTGCAAAACAGACCGGCAGGAGGGAGAGTGAGGGGATGATGTACGACTGCAGTCGTTTCACATCTTAATGGCGATAACCAATTTAAGAGAAACAGACAAGCCATTAAATTGGTTATTGCTATCTTATAATATGTTACTCCCTTGGTCTTATTTCCATTTTCATGTATGTCATCAAGTTATAATATATCTTTCAACTTCTGTGTCCTTTATTTTATGCTCTGTATGTGTTTTTATATCAGAGTGATATGGGAGCATTCCTACCTGTAAAGGAAGCTGCTGCACATCACTCACTCAGTTGGACCTGTTGAAGCACCATTAAGCTGTTAAACAGCCGCCTTCATCCATCGTCTCCTCACTCCCCCTCCCTATTGTCTGTTTTGCACAGATGAAATAAAACACTGCTGAAGATTATTTACCAGTGAGTGTCAACTTTTCTTTCTTCCTTATTTGTTGTTGTCTGTATCTTGCTGCTGCTGTTGGTGTTGCATACCTCCTAGTATGATTGCCCAGTGGTTCCTTGGTGGGTTCTTTGGGAGGAGTGGTGGGGCTCCGTGCAATATATCACATTGTGGGGTAAGGATGATTCAGAGAAAGGTCAGAAATCAGCCCAGAACTATACGGGAGGACCTGATCAATGACCTGAAGAGATCTGGAACCACAGTCTCAAAGATTACTGTAACACACTACACACCATCATGGATTAAAATCCTGCAGGGCATGCAAGGTTCCCCTCCTCATGTCAAGACATGTCCAGGATCATTTAAAGTTCGCTAATCACCCTCTGGATGATTCAGAGGAGGCATGGTAGAAGGTTATATGGTCAGATGAAACCAAAATAGAACTGTTTGGTGACAACTCGTGTGTGGAGGAAGAAGGATGAGTACAACCCCAAGATTGCCATTCCCAACATGAAGCATGGGTGTGGAAATATCATACTTTGGGGGTGCTATTCTAGAAAGAGTACAGGATGACTGAACTGTACTGAAGTCAGGATGGAAGTGGTCATGTATTGCAGATTTTGGCTAACAACCTCCTTCACTCAGTAAGAGCACTGAAGATGGGTCATGGCTGGGTCTTCCAGCATGACAATGACCCAAAACACACAGCTAGGGTAACTAAGGAGTGGCTCTGTAAGAAGGATTTCAAGGTCCTAGATTGGCCTAGCCAGACTCCAGACCTGAACCCAATAGAAATTCTTTGGAGAGAGCTAAAACTCAATGTCGCTCACTGACAACCCCAAAATCTGAAAGATCTGGAAAAGATCTGCATGGAGGATTGGGTTAAAATTAGGGATGAGCGAGTACCGTACTATTCGGAATCGCTATACCCGCAACAAGTAGGTCTCGGTACTAGCTACTCATTGCGAGTATAACGATTCCGAGTACTTTTGCAGTATATCAATAGATACACTGCAAAAGTCCTGTAAAAGAGATGAAAAGTGGTTAGAAAATAAAGAAATCGGATACTCACCTTAACCGACGGCTGCACCGGGAGCGGCCGATGGACATCTATTCATGTTAAAGGACCTTTCACTCTCAGATGGCTGGGATAGATCTGGCCAATCAGATGCCGCCACGTCACAATGACGTGATTGCTAGCGGCCATCTGATTGGCCAGATGGAAAGGTCCTCGGTGTACCTGATCCAAATGCCAGAATTACATTTTTTGACAGCAGCAAAATAGTAATAAAATGCGATAATAGGTGATCATCAAAAACTGTATATAACCAAAAATGGTACCAGTAAGTGTCAGCTCAGGGTGCAAAACCTAAGCCACCACACAGCCCCAGATCGCAATACATAAAACCATTACAGGTCTCGGAAAATGGCAAGAAAAGCAAACATTTGTTTTTTCGGATAAATTTCTCATTTTTTTTCATAATTTGAATATAAAAAAGTATACATGTTTGGTATGTATGCACTCATACTGACATGGAGAATAATATTGCCAGATCATATTTACTATATAGTGAAAATTGTAAATAAAAATACTCCCCAAAAAAACTGCGAAATTGCACTTTTTTTGCAATGTCACTGCAGTTGGAATCTTTTTTTACCCATTTTCCAGTATGTTAAAAGGAATACGGTAGCTATCAAATGACTACATTCATTGAAGAATAAAAAAGTTATGGCTTTTGGAGGAAGGTGAACAAAAAAAAGAAAAACAAAACAGAAAATGGCCATTGCATTAAGGGGTTAAAGACAATCAATACTGACTGACGCTGACTGACCAAAATGGGATGGGTTATGGTTCTGTCAGCCTAGTCTAGTGAACTACTTTATTTTGGAGTCAAAGTTTTATATAAAAGGGGAGAAAAATGAACTTATTAACAACCGGTAGTCCTCAAGAAATTATATGAAGACATCTATAACATGACGGGTTGTTTAAAGGGAACCTGTGAGTTGTTTCTTGCTTGGGCATTTCAGAGAAAACAGTCTGAAAAGCCCCAGCCGGTTCTTCTCTGGAATAAGACATCATATTGCAGATATCAAGGTATCATTTTATTCAGTTTCTTATGACCTATAGTACATGCCTATGTTGGCTATTTTGATGGGTTGATCTTATTGACGAATTCCCTTTAAATACAACCAATTACTCGTGATAAATACATCATTTTTTTTATCAGGTTGAAATGTTTTTTGTTCCAGCTCTAATATGGCCCTCACTTTCTTGTACATCCATGAAATTTTGGGGGGCATGACTTTGAACTCTTCACTATGTTTATCTTTATGAGGATCATGTCCCCTTGGCAAATAAGACTAAATGCCCCGTACCTTGGTACGATATCGTGAACGATATCACTTAAACGTCATGGGTTTGGAGTCGTTCAAGCGACATCGTTACTACATCATTGCATGTGACACTGAGATATGGATACCATAAATCATTGGATCGCTGAATCCAGATTTGAGAACATGGTCTCAAATCAGAGGATCAATGATCAGCCGGCATCGTTCTGTCTGACACCGCAATAACGATGTCTTTAACGATTTCCCCTATTCTCAGCAATGCAGAAGTATCGTTCACTGCAGGCTCGGACTGGGCCGCCGGGTTACTGGGTAAAAGTCAGGGTGGGCCCCCAGGCATTGTGGCCCCGCCCCCTAGCCCCGCCCCCCAACGGGCCTGAACGGGTCCCCCTGGAGGAATTCGGGCAGGGCGGCATCTAAGTGTTTGTTTATTTTTTGCCCGGCACCGAGCTGACTGGGAGGCCCCGCCCCCTGCCACCCTCGTTCATCGCGCCCTCCCGCCCACGGCCCACCCGCCTCACCTCATTCCAGAAAGGAGCCCAGCGGGTGCAAGTGAGACCGGGCCCGGAGCCCGCCGACCCCTGCACCAGCTGTGTGGCGCTCTACAGGGCAGTCCCCAGGCGGATGATCACGGCCGCCGGAGGACTACTGGCACTCCCCGCGCTCACATTGCAGCCACCCCGCCCCCCTTCTTCATCTGCATGCATTGCAGACCGCGGGAGCAGGCTGGGGACTGTAGGAGGCATGCAGCAGCACGCCTACCTCTCTGCCGAAGAGGAGCTGCTTAGAAGAGGAGCTGCTTAGTCTCCCGGCCTGGACTGCTCTCCTCCTCCTCACACAGCGCTTTAGTCACTGCTTCCTGGGCCTGGCATGAAGACCTTCAGGGAGCATGGAGCACACAGGAGAGAAGGTGCAGTATGTGTTGGCTGTGGGTGCAGTGTATGTGACTGTGTGTGCAGTGTATGTGACTGTGTGTGTAATGTATGTGACTGTATGTGCAATGCATGTGACTGTGCAATGCATGTGACTGTATGTGCAATGCATGTGACTGTATGTGCAATGCATGTGACTGTATGTGCAATGCATGTGACTGTGCAATGCATGTCACTGTATGTGCAATGCATGTGACTGTATGTGCAATGCATGTGACTGTATGTGCAATGCATGTGACTGTATGTGCAATGCATGTGACTGTGAGTGCAATGCATGTGACTGTATGTGCAATGCATGTGACTGTGTGTGCAATGCATGTGACTGTGAGTGCAATGCATGTGACTGTGAGTGCAATGCATGTGACTGTGAGTGCAATGCATGTGACTGTGTGCAATGCATGTGACTGTGTGCAATGCATGTGACTATGTGCAATGCATGTGACTGTATGTGCAATGCATGTGACTGTATGTGCAATGCATGTGACTGTATGTGCAATGCATGTGACTGTGTGTGCAATGCATGTGACTGTGTGTGCAATGCATGTGACTGTGTGTGCAATGCATGTGACTGTGTGTGCAATGCATGTGACTGTGAGTGCAATGCATGTGACTGTGAGTGCAATGCATGTGACTGGGTAGGGTCACATTGAAAACCTAGATTGCATTCACCGCATCCGGATCCGGATGCGGTGAATGCAATGCCGGTCGCACACAGTTTTTTTGAAAACTGTGTGCAGAATACCGCACTGCGGTCACCGGATGGCTCAGGATGTGTAATCCTGAGCCATCCGGTAACTGCAGAGTGTGCGGATCCCGGCTATTGACGGGACCCGCAACCGTAATAAAGAGTGAAATTGCTGACCTAAATGACTGATAGAGGTCTGTAGGGGGGCTTAGACCCCCCTACAGACCGGGCTCCCACTTCCATAGTATTCTTCACCAATTTCGCACCGGGCACGGGCTCCTCGGAGCTGCGTGCATGTCAACCAAGGTGCCCCCCCCCCCATCACTATACAGGGGTGCATAGACCCCTCTAATACAATTATGCTTACATTGATGTGTTTTACACAAAGAATAATCACAATTGCATTGTTAATTATATATTTACATGTGTCCGGAGCCAGAGTCCAGTGATTTCCAGGGGCGGGGCTGTGTGCAGCAGCCTCCGCCCGCTCCTTCTTGATGGCCGCCCCCTCTGGCCGTAATCCAGTCTTGTGAGGGCGGGCACGTCGTTAAAGGGGCGTGGCTAACTATGTGCCGCGGTTAGCCACGCCCCTTTAACGACGTTCCCGCCCTCACAAGACTGGATTACGGCCAGAGGGGGCGGCCATCAAGAAGGAGCGGGCGGAGGCTGCTGCACACAGCCCCGCCCCTGGAAATCACTGGACTCTGGCTCCGGACACATGTAAATATATAATTAACAATGCAATTGTGATTATTCTTTGTGTAAAACACATCAATGTAAGCATAATTGTATTAGAGGGGTCTATGCACCCCTGTATAGTGATGGGGGGGGGGGCACCTTGGTTGACATGCACGCAGCTCCGAGGAGCCCGTGCCCGGTGCGAAATTGGTGAAGAATACTATGGAAGTGGGAGCCCGGTCTGTAGGGGGGTCTAAGCCCCCCTACAGACCTCTATCAGTCATTTAGGTCAGCAATTTCACTCTTTATTACAGTTGCGGGTCCCGTCAATAGCCGGGATCCGCACACTCTGCAGTTACCGGATGGCTCAGGATTACACATCCTGAGCCATCCGGTGACCGCAGTGCGGTCCCAGAAACGCTGCGAAAACTGCTGCCTGCATGATTTTAAACGCAGGCAGCAGTGCCGGATCCGGCCACCGGATGGCTTGTGAAGCCATCCGGTGTTTTGCATTGGCTCCTATCAGGAGCGTTTCCTGGTCCGGTTTTGAGCTTTTTTAAAGTTCAAAACCGGATCAGGATTTAAAACAAAAAACGCCAATGTGACCCTAGCCACTGTGAGTGCAATGCATGTGACTGTGAGTGCAATGCATGTGACTGAGTGCAATGCATGTGACTGTGAGTGCAATGCATGTGACTGTGAGTGCAATGCATGTGACTGTGTGTGCAATGCATGTGACTGCGTGTGCAATGTATGTGGCTGTGTGTGCAGAATTATATTATCTGGAACGGCTATGAGGCGGCATTATAGTCAGGCGGCATTATATTATCTGGAGCGGCTATGAGGCGGCATTATGTTATTTGTAGCAGCTGTGAGGCGGCATTGTATTATCTGGAGCGGCTGTGAGGCGGTATTATATTATCTGGAGCGGCTGTGAGGCGGCGTTATATTATCTGGAGCGGCTGTGAAGTGGCGTTATATTATCTGGAGCGGCTGTGAGGTGGCATTATATTATCTGGAGCGGCTGTGAGGCGGCATTGTATTATCTGGAGCGGCTGTGAGGCGGCATTGTAGTATCTGGAGCGGCTGTGAGGCGGCGTTATATTATCTGGAGCGGCTGTGAGGCGGCGTTATATTATCTGGAGCGGCTGTGAGGCGGCGTATATTATCTGGAGCGGCTGTGAGGCGGCGTTATATTATCTGGAGCAGCTGTGAGGTGGCATTATATTATCTGGAGCGGCTGTGAGGCGGCATTGTAGTATCTGGAGTGGCTGTGAGGCGGCGTTATATTATCTGGAGTGGCTGTGAGGCGGCGTTATATTATCTGGAGCGGCTGTGAGGCGGCGTTATATTATCTGGAGCAGCTGTGAGGTGGCATTATATTGTCTGGAGCGGCTGTGAGGCGGCGTTATATTATCTGGAGCAGCTGTGAGGTGGCATTGTATTATCTGGAGCGGCTGTGAGGCGGCATTGTAGTATCTGGAGCGGCTGTGAGGTGGCATTATATTATCTGGAGCGGCTGTGAGGCGGCATTGTAGTATCTGGAGCGGCTGTGAGGCGGCGTTATATTATCTGGAGCGGCTGTGAGGCGGCGTTATATTATCTGGAGCAGCTGTGAGGTGGCATTGTATTATCTGGAGCAGCTGTGAGGCGGCATTGTAGTATCTGGAGCGGCTGTGAGGCGGCGTTATATTATCTGGAGCGGCTGTGAGGCGGCATTGTAGTATCTGGAGCGGCTGTGAGGTGGCATTATATTATCTGGAGCGGCTGTGAGGCGGCATTGTAGTATCTGGAGCGGCTGTGAGGCGGCGTTATATTATCTGGAGCGGCTGTGAGGTGGCATTATATTATCTGGAGCGGCTGTGAGGCGGCATTGTAGTATCTGGAGCAGCTGTGAGGTGGCATTATATTGTCTGGAGCGGCTGTGAGGTGGCGTTATATTATCTGGAGCAGCTGTGAGGTGGCATTATATTATCTTGGGGGGGGGGGGTGTCCCAGGTCCAAATTTCGCACCGGGGCCCTTCGGACTCTAGTTACGCCACTGGAGCCCGCCAAGGAGGAGTCGGGGACTTGGAGTTCCTGC
Source organism: Allobates femoralis (assembly GCA_033576535.1). Lineage (NCBI taxonomy): Eukaryota > Metazoa > Chordata > Amphibia > Anura > Aromobatidae > Allobates > Allobates femoralis. The sequence continues at coordinate 176,914,590 of JARQOC010000004.1, forward strand.
AGAGCACCCCCGGGCAGCAAATCGCCGGCGGCGACTACAGTAATTATGTGATGTGTAAATGCGCCCGAGTCCCGACACAGACAGACAGTGCCTTCCATGGTGCCGCTCCGTGACCATGTGGTGGCTGCTTCAGGTCCGGAGCTGCCTTCAGCTACCGCCGCTGCTGGTGTCAGTCAGTCTGCAGATTGCACTGCAGTCTGCAGCATGGTGCAGGCAGGCGGCGGGATCATAGTTTAGGCTGCGCCGGCGGTACTGTGTGTTCTGTGCTGTGCACAGACAGTACAGCCAGCAGGCAGCAGTGCCAGCCTCAGCCTGAGCAGAGCCCAGACTGCCTCTGAGTCTCTGACTAGTCTCAGACTCTGAGGAGTCTGACTAGTTTGTGACTCAGTGACAGTGCAGAGCAACCTGATGGTCAGAGTCATGCCATCATGCAGCAGCTAGGAGGGACACAGTGGGGTCTGAAACCCAGACCTGGGCTGCAGCAGGCACTGCAGCATTGCATATGGGCCATATGCAATGCTGCAGCGCCTGCTGCAGCCCAGGTCTGTGTGGGCCGGTCCCATCCCCATCCCCATATGCAATGCTGCAGCCCAGTGAACTTTGTGGGCCGCTCCCACCTCCCCACCCCCCATATGATATGGGGGTGGGGGGAGGGATGACAGCGGCCCCCACACTCAGACCTGGGCTGCAGCAGTAAGGTATCTGTAAAATGTGTGTGTGAGTTGTGTGTCTGTATGTGTGTTTGAGTGAGTTGTGTGTCTTCTGTGTGAGTTGTGTCTTCTGTGTGTGAGTTGTATGTGTCTTCTGTGTGAGTTGCGTCTTGTGTGAGTTGTCTGTTTGTTTTCTATGTGTGAGTTGTGTGCCTGTGTCTTCTATGTGTGAGTTGTGTCTGTGCGTGAGTTGTGTGTGATGTGTCTGTGTGTGTGTTGTGTGTGATGTGTCTGTGTGTGAGTTGTGTCTCTGAGTTGTGTCTCTGAGTTGTGTCTGTGTGTGTTGTGTGTGATGTGTCTGTGAGAGTTGTGGCTCTATGAGTTGTGTCTCTGTGTGTGAGTTGTATCTGTGTGTGTTGTGTGTGTGATGTGTGTGTGTGAGTTGTGTCTCTATTTGTGTCTCTGTGTGTGAGTTGTGGGGTGCAGAAGGACAGAGGAGCAGCAGGAGGGACAGCAGAGAGGAGGACAGGGGTGCAGGAGGACAGAGGAGCAGCAGGTGAGACAAAGGAGAGGAGGGCGGGGGTGCAAGAGGAGCAGCAGGATGGACAGTGGAGAGGAGGATGGGGTGCAGGAGGACAGAGGAGAGGAGGAAGGGGGTGCAGGAGGACTGGGGCTGTGGCTGGCGCTGTGTGTGGTGATAATGGTGGCTGTACCGTGTGTCTGCCTCCATGCAGCTGCCACCACCTTCCTGTGTTGGCAGGTGTGGCATGCTGGGAGTTGTAGTTCTCCTGCCTGTCCTATATGATTTCTGGGCAGTGTGTTGGGTGCTGTGAGTTGTTCTCCCAGGTGGGCTCAGTGTTGTCCCGCCGCCCGTCTGTGGCCTGTCTGTCTCTTCTGGGATGTCCTCAGCTCTGTGCTGTGCACATAGTGTACCACCATCTCCCCAGCTCTGTGCTGTGCACATAGTGTACCACCAGCTCCGTGCTGTGCACATTGTACCACCATGTCTTCAGCTCCGTGTTGTGCACAGATGGTGTACCACCATCTCCCCAGCTCTGTGCTGTGCACAGAAAGTGTGCCACCATATCCTCAGCTCCGTGCTGTGCACAGACAGTGTACCACCATGTCCTCAGCTCCGTGCTGTGCACAGACAGTGTACCACCATGTCCTCAGCTCTGTGCTGTGCACAGACAGTGTACCACCATGTCCTCAGCTCCGTGCTGTGCACAGACAGTGTACCGTACACCGTCTGTGCACAGCACAGAACTGGGGAGATGGTGGTACACTGTCTGTGCACAGCACGGAGCTGAGGACATGGTGGTACACTGTCTGTGCACAGCACGGAGCTGAGGACATGGTGGTACACTGTCTGTGCACAGCACGGAGCTGAGGACATAGTGGTACACTGTACACAGCACAGAGCTGAGGACATGGTGGTACACTCTCTCCCGCCGTCTTAAAATCAGTCCGTTTCTCATCCAGGAGAGTCGGATGAGTGTCATCGGTTTTTGGCCCATTTGGCATCCAACTGCTGTGCAAGTGTCCGACATTTCTCTCAGATCACATCCGTGTGCAATCTGTTCTTTCCTCAGCAGCTATTACTGTAGAATCATTTACAGGAACATTTTACAGTGTTCTCAGTTACAGAATGATAATGTATCAGTGAAAAAAACTGATGCCTCTCGGATGGTCCATGTGCTGTCAGTGTGCGGTATGTAATTTTGTCGGACCCATAGACTTGCATTGGTGAGTCTTGGTGTGAATCGCAGACTGTCGCAGAATGTTGCGACTTTTTTCTCATCCTGAATCTGGCTGAGAAAAAAGTGTCCGACACTCGTCGGTGCTCTCAGACATTGAATAACATTGGTCCGAGTGCAATGTGATGAAATCACACATTGCACTCATCCGAGTTTCACGCCAGTGTGTCCGTACCCTAATAATAAAATCCATATAGTAATCCTACAATGTCTGCTGGACATGGTATGGGGAGGGTTTATGGCTCAGTTGGTACACTCCATACTTCTTGTTATTAACCAGTTAATGTTCTCTTGTCCACCGCACTACAGTGTCAAAAGAGGAAGACAACGAGACAGACAGCGACACGGCATCAGAGAGCCCCAGACCTTCAAATAGAAGATCCTCAGATCCTGGTATTGTGACGACATATGAAGAATAATACTTTTTGCACTTATATTACACTATGCACTCCACAGCACTTTACATACATCATCAACACTGTCCCCATTGGGGCTCACAATGTAAACATCCTACCAGTATGTCTCTGTAGTGTGATTGGACAAACCTTTTATATGTACTACATGATGAAATGTGGGGGGAGAAGCTACATGAAGCTTGGGGGGGAAGGCCGTGACTGGGGGGAAGATTGTCAGTGAGGGGCTGCAACGGGGGGGAGGAGCCATGATGGGGGAGGGGCTGCAACAGGGGGGGCGGCCGCTGACAGTGCCTAGGGCAGCAGGAACTCCAAATACGGCCCTGGGCCTAAGGATGTGATAAGGTATTAGTTGGTGAGGGTGCGACTGCTGAATGTGCAGCTTTTATCCCCATTATGTGTCCAAAAAATAGAAAAATATCCAGCATAGAGTCTTGAGATCTAGATCCTTAAAAATTCATTATATTAGAAAAGTATTAAAAATCACATTGAAATCAATATCCTTAAAGGGAACCAACCACCTCAGATGACGACTATAAGCTGTTAATACATGTCCCTGCACCCTACCTACACCATTCCACCTATGTTTTTCTTAAGAATATTGATAAATGTAAACCGAAATATACACTTTATAAAATTACATGCCTGTGTACTTCTGGGCGTCTCCTTCTGTGTCAGTTACTAGAGGGCTGTGTCTCCAGCAGCATGACTGGCTTCTCTAGCCCTCCCTCTTACTTTGCAGGACGTCACATGAAGGGACGGGAGCTGCCTTGCGTGCCCGCCCACTGATAGATAACATCACGCCCTTCATGTGACGTCCTGCAAAGTAAGAGGGAGGGCTAGAGAAGCCAGTCATGCTGCTGGAGACACAGCCCTCTAGTAACTGACACAGAAGGAGACGCCCAGAAGTACACAGGCATGTAATTTTATAAAGTGTATATTTCGGTTTACATTTATCAATATTCTTAAGAAAAACATAGGTGGAATGGTGTAGGTAGGGTGCAGGGACATGTATTAACAGCTTATAGTCGTCATCTGAGGTGGTTGGTTCCCTTTAAAGACAGTCCTTAGTCATAGGTTTGTTTTGTCCCCATTAGACTGGAGGTGATGTACAGCTCGCCCATGATCCCTTCACTCCCTCAGTGGCTGTGAGCGCTGTGTTTGCCTCTTTCTGGGAGCTCCAATGATAATGAATGGAGCCGCGGTCACATCATTACCGGCCGCTGCAGTTAATAAAAGGGGTAAAAGTGCCACATTCTTCCGACGATGTGGTTTTGATTGGTCGGATTCCACCAATAACTAAGTGATCACCTGCCGAACCTCACGATTGTTGGTAACTTGTTTTCACCAAAGTATCCCTTTAATGTACACTACAGTAATGGTACATCGCAGTAATGGTGAGCGCAGAGTGATGTGCAGGAGTAACCACTATAATGGGTATAACGGCTAACAGGTGTTTGCATATAGCGGGTGAGTGGGCCCCTGGAGTCAATTTCCCTGGTGGGCCCCAGACACCCCAGTCCGACCCTGGTTCACTGGGTTGTGCAAACGATAGCTGCTCGCTGCATAGCTGGTACGTCGTCCATCTACACATATGACATCTCACCAACGATGTCAAAACAATGTCCTAATGACCGCGCACCCACGAGATCGTTAAGGATATCATTTCAACATCATGCCGGGTAACGGTACCTTAGGTTTACATGCAGGGAAGATGGAGGCACATGTCAGAAATTAAGAAAAAAAAGAAAGAAAAAAATATGAGATTGGGAAGAACAGTATTATTTTGAACAATTACATTTTTTGACGATTTAAATTTTTTTTCCAATATGAGCTTCAAAGGTCTATAATAAGGCAACTTCAACTGCAGGTTACAGTGTTTCTTGTTGATGATATCATTCCTGTATTTCCTCTACACATTGCATGACACACGACTATGGCATCCCTCTGCTCCCAGTCCTAGAGGCTCCATGCCGCACAGGCCTTATACTATATGGACCCATAAATACCTAAAAACCTTTTTTTTGTGCTGTGGATGATTCACTGTTTACTGTCTGGTGCCACATAATGTTTCATGAATTAATTATATTACATTACAGTGTAATTTTATCATTTGTTTTCTGGTTCCGCAGTAGAACCACACAAGGTACAGGACAATTTGTATTCCAGGCAAGGCTCTATTGAGTTAATTATAGCATGATTGATCATGTACATTTCTGTTCCTCTCTAATGCATATAATTTACAGCAAGCAATGGATAAATGTATGGCTGAGGCTGCCAGATTCTTCATGTCATGGTCTTATTGGATTGTTGGAGCGAGAGAGAAAAACATATTTATAAGACATTGAGTTTATCTAAAATGCTGCACATATGTAAGAAAAGAATCATTGTGTAAATGTATTTTTGTATAATTATGTGTAATTTCTAAAGGTGGTTGGAGCAGAATTTATAGAAGACTGAACACAGATATTTTTTGCTAATCATATGTTTTGTCACATTCAAATTGTGGAAAGCACATAGAGATTCAAGAAGGCTGTACAACTGCCTTCAGTATAATTGCTGCTTATTTCCATGTATCTCGTCAAAAATGTAATGTATAGAATAATATATTCTGTTATAGAGTCCTAAATAGACAGAGCAATTTTGTTACCCTTAACTGCAGATTCAGATTTTGTATAAAAAGTATTTTAAATGACAGCCATAGACTGCAGTGTCATATACAGCACTGCTTACTGATGGTAAGAGGTAAAAAAGCACTAACACAATGGTTTTCTTACAATTTAGATTCACTTGTGTCTCTTGCAGTTTCACTTACTTTAGAGGTCCCACATTTATCATGAGGGAACCCAATAACTCCAGTACCTACTATAACCATAGTGTCACGTCGCCGTTGGACTCGGTGGCTGGTGTTCCTTCCCCGGCCGCGGAGAGGTGCCGGGTTCCTTCGCCTGGTGGTGCTGGTGATAGGAGGGCCATGTCCTCATATGGACTTGCTCCTTTGACACCTGCCTCTGTCCCTGGGCATCACCATGTTTCTCCTGTGGGTGATGATGATTACAGAAGAGAGGCTCCTGCAGAGATGTCTGGTAGGCGCAGGCTTCGTTCTTCTATCAGAAGTGAGGTGGATCACCATCTGGCCTGATTATAGGGGCGGTCCGGATGAGGTGATCAGGCTGTGAGTTCCAGCCTATGAGAGGGAACCGCGCCCTTCAAATATCTTGGAGCCTGTCCTGCAGGCCGCCAGATATAGTCTTGATTTCCCCAGTGATCTAGTGTGTATTTTGCTATTTAGACTCTGACCTTTGCCTGGATTTTTGACCTTTCTACAGCCTGCTGATTTTGTACCCTTGCTGCCCTCCGAGTTATGACTCCGACCTTTGCCTGGATTTTTGACCCTTCTACAGCCTGCCGATTTTGTACCTTGCTGCCCTCCCAGTTTTGACTCTGTCTCCTGACTACGCTTTCGGGTCCTGATTTCATACTCCCTTCCTAGCGACCTTCCTGTTCCGGTCCGCTGCTCCTCATAGGCAGCTACCTCCTGGACTCCGCTGTAATTCCAGATCCCTGTATAGGGGTAAAGGTTCTCGGGGTTTCTCAGGGTGCTGCCTTACCAGCAGCTCAGCCTTGCAGTGGATGGTGGCCACACATAGTGTCAAAGTTACAGAATTGGTAAAATAAAATATATTGTCCTTTAGTGCCCTGCAAAGGTATTTAGCCCCTTGAATTTTACTTATTTTGGTACATTACAACTTATGTTTAAATATTTTTGTAAACCAATTTGTGTATGATGCATCAGCACTACATAAGTTGGAGGTCTAAGATGGAGAAGTGAAGTAGGAAAAATCTAGTTAAAACTAAAATGGGAAAAAATAAATAAAAATTGTCATGTGCATATGTTTTCACCAATTTTGCTATAAAGCCCCTAAAACATTTTGGTACAAGCAATCACATACTTAGGAAAAGGAAGTCCACCTCTGAGCAATCTAAAGGTACCGTCACACAGGGACATATCGCCGGCGATGTTGCCGGCAACCGAGGGGCGTGGTCAGGTTGCGGCGACATCGCCGGCGAATTGCCGCGTGTGACAGGGCGATTATCAGGCGATGAATCGCCTGAGTCACATCGCCAGGTTTCCCAACAATGTTGGGAAACCTGGCGATGTTGCTCAGGCGATTCTGCCTGATCGCCCTGTGTAACGCGGCAATCCGCAATGTTACGGGCGATTCCGCCTATCTACTACATTGCGGGTTATCGCTCGCTGGGTTGCTGGGCAACTCAGCAAGCGATAGCCGCGGCAACTAGCCGGCGACATCGCCGGTAAGTTGCTCAGTCTGACATCTCACCGGCGATGTTGTCAGGGATGCGCGCTCCCGCGATCCCCGGCAATATCGCCGGCGATATGTCTCTGTGTGACGGTACCTTTAGTGTTACATGGTCTGTCAGTATATACACACCTTTTTCGAAAGGCCACAGAGGCTGCAACACCATTAAGCAAGTAGCGCCACTAACCAAAAAACACCATAAAGACAAAATAGCATTCCAAACAAGTCAGAGACAAGGTTGTTGAAAAGTACAAGTCCAGGTTGGGTTCTAAAATATATCCCAATCTCTGATTATCCCCTGGAGCACCATAAAATTCATTATCATCACATGAAAAGACATAGTACCACAACAAACCTGCCAAGAGAGGGCTGCCCAACAAAACTCTAAGCCTGGGCAAGGAGGTCAATAACCAGAGAGGAAGCATATAGACCAAAGGTATTTCTAAAGGAGTTGCAGAGTTCCCAAGCAGAGACTGGAGTATCTGTCATCTGTCAATACAACCACAATAAGCTGTACACTCCATAGAGTTGGCCTTCATGGAAGAGTGGTCAGGAGAAAGTCTTTACTTACAACCAAAAATTGGTAGGCTCGTTCTGATTTTGCCAAAACACACGTCGGAGACTTCCCGAGCTTCAGGTAGCTGAAACAGTTTGGCCTTGAGGAATAAGTAAAAATCCCAGCGGAAAGCGCATAGATACTTATTAATAATGAGTAAGTAGTTTGGTATTCAGGTTCGGATAAGTCTAACCGAATACTTTATACTATTTGGATGTTCTTCCGGAATACTAAACATAATGCAAGTCACTGGGGGACTTGGATATTTGTGTGGGCAATCATATACACATATAGTATTTGTATAAAAGATTCCCCAGTCAAATATCCGAGTTCCCCAATAGTAGTATTAGGCCAAAGCACAAGTTTCTGGCCCCCCCTATTTATTTATACAATGCATCTGTTTAACCTTTTAAGGACCAAGAAATATTTTATTTTTGAGCTTTTGTGGTTTGCTTACCCTTTTCCGAAAGCCAAAACATTTTTTATTTTTCCAACAATATGGAGGAATATATATATTGGGCTTGTTTTTTGAGACAAGCAGTAATTTTGAAATAACCATTCATTTTGCATTATAATGTGCTGAAAGATAGGAAAAGATTACAGGTGGGATGAGATTATGAAAAAAATAGCAATGCATATTTTCTGTGTTAGAGTTTGTTTCAATAATGTTCATAGTGCAGTAAGAAAGATCTAGAAACATGATTGTCCACTTCAGTCTGATTACGGTGATATCAAACATTCAACAATTTTTTTTCTACTTAATGTGTAAATGTTATTTCATTGAAAAAAAACCCAATACTGTACTGGTTATTAATGATGTGTCATATGGCAGTTAAGATAATTCTTTTTTTGTGCTATATCACTTATTTTCTCACATTTTTCTGTGCGCTTTAAAAACTGCATTTTATGGCTTGGTGGGCGTAACCAGCAACTGATAGGGAGCAGTACAATATGATGGATATGAGAAAGAGCAAAAGAGATCCTGAGCTCTGTGGAGAACCAGCAGACAAGGAGTTAATAAAGATCGTGACAGATCTTTCCTTGGCACAAACTAACTTAACCTGATCCTGAACTCTGACGTTGCTTAGCAACTGTGCTGTGAGCTCAGCCTAATCTGCAACATTGTTTGATCTAGTAACATGCCCATATTCACTGTGAAGATGGATCTGACTGATAATAGACATATGGTTGCTTCACTCACAGTGCAGTAGGGCCACTTTGTGGAAGGTTTATGAATGGTTTTCAACCAGAATTTTCTGATGAAGTATATTTAAATGTTTATTAAAATCACTTGCTCTAAATTATTCTTAAATTAAAATTCGCAGTTATGCTTTAAGTAAAAGACATTTAAATATTGTATAAAAAAATAGATTTGTGCTGCTATTTTCCAAGGTGGTCCATTCTTAGCTATCTCTAGCAGATATTTATCATTTAAATCTATGGCTCCATTTCATTAATGACATAAAGCTCTTTCATAATAACCCCCAATTTTTCCACAATGAAAAGTTGCACAAATTTTTTTTCGACTTTTGGTGTTTTTAGGCAGCTCCTTCAAAATGGATGGGGCTGGTGAAGTGTCAGGTCAAAGGGAATGGCTACACTTCAAATTCATCAAAAGTAGTGGCATTTCTTATGCCAAAAATGTTACTCCAGTCCTCAACAGAGTAACATTTCTGACAAGGGATTTGCCACTGATAAAATATGCGAAACTAATTAATTGAGGTTTGCCACTTAATGAATTTGAGCATTGCTTGCCTACATGGTCATCATTAAGACTGGCATAAAAAATGTTAGTCTTAATAAATGAGGCCCTATATCTGTATGGTAATAGAAAATATACAAAAATAATCAGTAGAGAATTTTAGTTTCATCCTGATGTTAAAAAACAAATGGTCCACATTACAATACCAGCATTTTTTTTAATTACACTGATGTATAGATGCTTTAAATTTAAGTCCCCTGACCCCTGTCTGATACTCACAATCTGACAGCTTCAACTTTTTCCCAATGGTTATGACTTGCTGGCAGCTCCAGTGTTTCATGGCGCGTACCCGAGGTCACAAATCAATACATCTCTATGGGAGCCTTGTTGTGGTCTTGTTCTGGTTCTCATAGAAATGAATTGAGAGAGTATTACAGCAGTAAAACAATACCTGCCTGGTTTCAAAGGTTGAGGACCAAAACAAGTCATTCTTGTTCAGTACAAATGCAAGATTACCATCAGGTACACTGAAAGTGGAAAAAAGGTGCCAAAAAGAACTAAACAGAAGAAAAATGGGATAAAAAGAAAAAGAGAGGGTGCAGTTAGTGAAAGCTATGGTGAGCACTTTTACATATGAAGGAGAAAGATCATTAACCCCTTCCTGCATTAGAACCTAAATAATTGTTCGGGAAAGGGGTCTACTTGTGTGGAAGGGTCTTAAGAGTTGAGCTTTCTCCTATACACTGCTAACATCATCTATATTACAGTCAGGGCCGCCAGAGTCAAGATCTGGCCATTTACACACCACTCTCAATCTCTGATAGCACCACCTTAATGGAAAGCACGCTGGTTCTAGCATGCACCGGCTATCATTGGCCTCTTGCAACGTGATCACGGGGAAACAGTGGATTACGATGTCAACTTGGTGCCTTCTGAAAGCCTTAATTGCTGTCAACTCAGCACTGGGTGTCAGCCTAAGCTCCATAGGAGACTAAGATTTTCACGAAGTACTACAATACCATCGTTTTATGTCATACATACAATAATATTATCACACAATTCAGTCCACCAAGGTAAATAATAAATAATGTAAAAAATTTTAAAAAATGTTAAAATCATAAACATAATAATTATTGAAATTTTAATCACCCACCTCCCACACTCCTCCTGTTAAAAATAAATTACTAAAAAGGAAGAAACGCAAAATAGGGTCTTATCCGGTAAATAAGTCTACACTAGTGGTGTTTAGTTTTCTCCTTAGCAGAATGCAAGTCTAGTCGAGAGGTCATTAGTTTCATAACTAGTTGGCCAATTTAGCATTTTATCATTCAGGGGTAGATCTGATAAATGCTTTAAAAAAGCCGGCATCTTTTTTGCCAGCCCAGCTATGTTCCGCTCAGCATTGAGCTTCTCTGATGCCGGATATATGTGTCCCTGTTTCGGAGTGGCTCACTTTGCATGATTGGAAGTTGTCTGCACTTCCGGTCAAGCGCACTACTCTGGAGCTGGGTGTACATGTCCAAGTTTCAAAGAGGCATAGTGCACATGACCAGAAGTGAGCACAACTTCTGATCATGCACAGTGAGCCTGTCTGAAGCCGGGGCGCATACACCCAATGTCAGAGAAGCTTAATGCGGATGTGAACAAAGTGGGCAGACTAGTTTGGGAAACTAACAACCGCTCAACTAGTTATTGCTTTAAATAGCATCTCATAAACGGTCTTCAGAAATAGTTTTTTTTAAAGATCTGTACACTGATTTCAATATCGGAATAATGTATATAATATACACCTACCATAAGCTACTCTTAGCGGAAACAAAATTTTATCATTTTACTGTATGTTTATACAGGAGGTCAAGAGCTCTGCAACAGAAGTAACAAACTCTGATTGCTAAGAACTAGGATTCATTTCACTATTCTATTGAGAAATATACCTGTGTTCCTGATTCTAGTCATTAGAAGACAGATGTGTTTTTAGAAGTCTTTATGAATGACAGGTGTATCTACTGTACAAAGTGGAATAGAATGGAGAGTATTGCTTTCATACACAATACAGCAGCCTTAATGGCACCACTACCATGTTGATGGAAAAGAACATTTAGTAGTAGTGATTTTGTAAAATGAAATAATAATAAGCTCAGTGTAAGGTGCTGAGCAGTCATGTTTTGCTGAGATACAAATGTGTTTTGTGGCATTCTTGCTTAAAATGAAATTGCTTTTATTGACCGCCACTTTTGGCAGTCAGATGAAAGTGCCGAGTCAAATATATTTCATTGTTTTTTTCTATATTATACTACTAGATGGGGTGCAATTTGCTTTGTGAAATGCCTCTTAATTTAGTTTGCTGCTTCTTTGCGTGGTGATGATCTGACACTCTTTTATGAAACAATTGCATATTGTTTTTTGTTTTCCATTTCTTTTATGGATCCTTTATGCGCCGTTCATGAGAAAGTCATGGTTCATTTTTCAGTCAATATCCATCCAGCGACAGATTGACACATTTTGTTTGTGTTTTCCATGTGTCAACAATAGACAAATCACTTAGCTAATAATTGCCTCCAATATTCAGGTAAATTACCAAAGTACATAACAGGCACTGCCATCACTTCCATCACAGTCATTTATAAGACACTAGATGGGTGCCCGATGCACAATGCATCGGGATTCTAGCAGAGCGAGTCTCTGACTCGCAATGGCCGCTTCGCGGCCAATGCTTCGCGCTGCTAAGGCGACTCGCCATGCCCGCTGCGCGGCCAATGCTTCGGGCGTATCCACATGACGACACTGACTCGCAGCGAGAGCGGTCTCAAAAGGGGCAAAAAACCCATTCGTGATTATATAATAGATAGCAAAAGTTTCCCCTATTACTGACAATTTTGTGGTCTCACTAGAAGATTTAAAGGGATGGTTCGAATACTGAAGAAATTTTCATCTAGATCCCTATTTATTTATTGTCGCAATCTAGCCTAATTTTTGATATGGCTGCATTAAAAAATCCCCCACCCTTACTACAGTACTTAACTGCTATAGATTTTTTTCCTTACTTCCTGTCTGATGACGATTCATTTGAAAATCCCAGTTCATGCTTGGATACTCAAACAAAGCATAAACAGGAGGAAGAAGCTGTGGTCACTGCAGCAGCTGAAGGCCCCTCCATAAGATGAAGCAGCAACATCAGTGATTTTTATTTCAGGAGCTGGGCTGGGCCCAGAATGATGTGCATTGTCCGATTTGCACACTGACAGCGTCCTCTTTGTTGATGACTCATATCAGTAGTAATAACCGGGCACCAGAGCACGTTGTCAGAATACCTGCTTTCAGTGACCAGTACCATTACTTGCAGGGGTGGCACTCATTTCTCCATGCTGGATATTCTGCCAATGCTCACTAACAGTGCACTAAGCTCTGTGTTGCTGGCTCATTAATACTGACCTTACTGACCTGAGCCAACAGCACAGATCACGCTGTCACTGAAGAAAATCGCACAATGACAGCACACAGGAACACAGCAAGAATCAGACCAGTCCTTGAAACAAGCATCACTGATGAGGCTTAGTTTTTTTTGGGGGGAGGGGGGGCAGAGGCTGTGTTAATGACTGTAACCTCTGGCCCGAATGACACTCTGTGTATCCCAACATGCACTGGGATTCTCAAACAAAGTGACGCGCCCCGTGGGGGCCGTGGGATACTCGGTACCAGGTCTGTCAATGTTATTGGGGATATCAGGGTGGTGTGACCCGGTCCATGGCCCCTGAGTGCTAAATAAAAGGGAAAAGTAAGTTTTCATACTTTCAGGGAATTACTGGACTTAGGACTCGGGGGTAATTGTCCTCGTGACGCCACCCGTGGGTTGCGGCTATTGATGGCCGCCGCTACAGTACAGTTCCTCTAGTGTGGATGGCAATGCAGCTAAGTTGGAAAACTCTCCACGGGAAGGGCTAACCCCAGGGCAGCAGATGTTACTAAGGTGAGTTGGTACTGATGTTATAGCGCAGGGCTGATGGCGCAGCAATAAAGTTCACAAACACAGTGGGGTGCAGTCTCAAGCTCTTTACTCACAGTTCCGTTGTTCCAGGCTACAACAATCATCACAAGCGCTGAGTTCTTGG
>JARQOC010000004.1:176928198-177029618 GCA_033576535.1 Allobates femoralis
TGCGCATGCGCCAAGTCTCCTCTGACGTCACCGTTACCAAGGATACCGGATATTTGGCCGCGGCCATCTTAGTACACTCGCGCATGTGCGATAGAGATTTATTTCTTATTACACCCAATGTGCGTCTCAATTCTGATTCCCCCATGCTATCACATCCTGTTGGCACCAATTACTTTTTAACCCTTGTTTTATGGTATATATGTACACATGGCGGGTCACGTGATGCAGCAGGGAACCACACACGTGTACACACACACACAAACACAGTGGGCCAAGTGGCACAGCGGGTCCACATATACACACGCTGCGAGTCACGTGACACGGTGGGGACACACATACATACACACATACGCATACACAGACACGGAGATATATACACACACAGTGGCATATGCCCACACACATACAAACACATGACATGTAAATACACACAAACATACTGACAAAAATATATATACACACACACACTGACATGTATGTTTATATATACACACACATATATGCCACTTCATAGTGACCTATACTATCCTCACGTGGCTCCAGGACAGCAGTGTTCCTTCCTCTCTGGCTGTGTGTGCAGGCGCCCCTCCCCCCTCCAGAGGAGACAGGACACAGAAGGGAGAACTATTTTTTCCCCCTGGCCCCCTCTGGGCCGGCCATGCTCCCGGGACATCACCAGTGCTGATTCCAGCCTCCACAGCTCATATGATGGACAGTGCACAGCTTCTCCATGCAGTCGCTGGAGTACAATAGCAGTGAGGGGTTTGTGATGTGAATAGTGAGAACTACTGTGTCAGTGCCTCTTACTATTCATATGACAAACACATCTCACCTACTGTGTCCAGCACTGCCACTGCTTCATCTCCCCACACAGAGAGGTTGCGATTTTGGAGGTGGAGGGGGAGAGGCTCGGCTCACGTTGTGCTGGAGAGTCTTTATACAGCACATTAGACGCTCCTAACACATGTGAGCTGTCAGCATGAGATGAGATCTGGCCGACCCGGCTGAAGGTACGGAGGGATCTTTCCACACACTTCAAAGAGAGAAAACAATGCATCCGCGACCTGATTGGAGATTTTTACAGGTCAGACAGAGCGGCTAGTTATGCTAACAGCAGGGGGCGCCATACTACACGTCAAAGGTGTATAGCTTTTGAATGGGGCATAATTTTTAATGGGTGCAGTTTACAAAAACACTTGTTTATATAATACTAGTAAAAAGGCCCGATGCAATTGCATCGGGAGCGCGGTGAAATGAATTGTGTGTATACAGGCGGGTGAGTGGCTAGCAGAGTATATATGGGGCTCTGTGGGTAGCAGACTATACAGGCGGGTCTGTGGGTAGCAGAGTATACAGACTGCTCTGAGGGTAGCAGATTATACAGGCGGCTCTCTGGGTAGAAAAGTATACAGGCGGCTCTATGGGTAGCAGAGTATACAGGCGGGTTTGTGGTTAGCAGATTATACAGACGGCTCTGTGTGTAGCAGAGTATAGAGAAGGCTCTGTGGGTAGCAGAGTATAGAGGCGGCTGTGTGGGTAGCAGAATATAGAAACGGCTCTGTGGGTAGCAGAGAATACAGGCGGGTCTCTGGGTAGGAGAGTATACAGGCGGCTCTGTGGGTAGCAGAGTATAGAGGCGGCTCTGTGGGTAGCAGAGTATAGAGGCAGCTCTGTGGGTAGCAGAGTATACAGGCGGCTGTGTGGGTAGGAGAGTATACAGGCAGCTCTGTGGGTGTCAGAGTATAGAGGGGGCTCTGTGGATAGCAGAGTATGATGTGGCGGGAGGCTGGAGGAGTGAGGGGAGCAGAGGCTGGAGGGGTGAGGAGAGCAGAGGCTGGAGTGGTGAGGAGAGGTCCAGATGGAGGGGTGAGGAGAGGTCTGGCTGGAGGGGTGAGGAGAGATGCGGCTGGAGGGGTGACATCACCGCTCGGCGGCAGGACGTGGCTGCGTGCTGGGGCTGATCGCAGCCCCAGTCACAAGGCATTGTCCTCTGCGGCGGGTTGGGTGATGCAGAGAGGGATCAGTTCTTGCCCTCAGGTCACACATGTGACCTGAGCGGAAGGAGCGGATTGGGCGGTGTGTGGTAAAGACAGGACGGTCATCCGATTGGTCTAGGACGCCAAGTCCTGGGCAATGGGATGGGCGTCCTGTGTGTACAACACAGCGCCCAATCCGCTTGCAGGGGCAGGCAATGGGAGTGAGCGGGGCGTGTCAGGCTTTGCAGGCTGACACGGTCCGCTCACTCCCATTGGCTGTTGCCAGCCACAGGACGACGTCCCTGGCTCCCGGCACCCGGCCACAGCCCGTAGACCGCTACTTCACCAGCATGGCGACATTGAGAGCCCAGCAGTGAGAGAGTGGCGAGCGGCGGAAGGCTCCGGCGGCATCCGGGCAGCATGGACCTCGCGGAGGGGCGCGAGGACGGTGGCAATGGTGCGGGGCCGACGGTTGGCAGGATGGCAGCGGTGTCAGGTAGTGCGGCTGAGGATGGAGGAGGGTGAGAGGCTGGAGGAGGCTGTGAAGCTGGAGGAGGCTGTGAGGATGGGGAGGCTGTGAGGCTGGAGGAGGGTGTGAGGCTGGAGGAGGATGTGAGGCTGGAGGAGGCTGTGAGGATGGGGAGGCTGTGAGGCTGTAGGAGGCTGTGAGGATGGGGAGGCTGTGAGGCTGGAGGAGGCTGTGAGGCTGGAGGAGGCTGTGAGGATGGGGAGGCTGTGAGGCTGGAGGAGGCTGTGAGGCGGCTGTGAGGATGGGGAGGCTATGAGGCTGGAGGAGGATGTGAGGCTGGAGGAGACTGTGAGGCTGGAGTAGGCAGTGAGGATGGGGAGGCTGTGAGGCTGGAGGAGGGTGAGGCTGGAGGAGGCTGTGAGGATGGGGAGGCTGTGAGGCTGGAGGAGGCTGTGAGGCTGGAGGAGGCTGTGAGGATGGGGAGGCTGTGAGGCTGGAGGAGGCAGTGAGGCTGGAGGAGGCTGTGAGGCTGGAGGAGGCTGTGAGGCTGGAGGAGGATGTGAGGCTGGAGGAGGCTGTGAGGCTGGAGGAGGCTGTGAGGATGGGGAGGCTGTGAGGCTGGAGAAGGCTGTGAGGCTGGAGGAGGGTGTGAGGCTGGAGGAGGCTGTGAGGCTGGAGGAGGCTGTGAGGATGGGGAGGCTGTGAGGCTGGAGAAGGCTGTGAGGCTGGAGGAGGCTGTGAGGCTGGAGGAGGCTGTGAGGCTGGAGGAGGCTGTGAGTATGGGGAGGCTGTGAGGCTGGAGGAGGCTGTGAGGCTGGAGGAGGCTGTGAGGATGGGGAGGCTGTGAGGCTGGAGGAGGCTGTGAGGATGGGGAGGCTGTGAGGCAGGAAGAGGCTGTGAGGCTGGAGGAGGCTGTGAGGGTGGAGGAGGCTGTGAGGATGGGGAGGCTGTGAGGCTGTAGGAGGCTGTGAGGATGGGGAGGCTGTGAGGCTGGAGGAGGCTGTGAGGCTGGAGGAGGCTGTGAGGATGGGGAGGCTGTGAGGCTGGAGGAGGCTGTGAGGATGGGGAGGCTGTGAGGCTGGAGGAGGATGAGAGGCTGGAGGAGACTGTGAGGCTGGAGGAGGCTGTGAGGATGGGGAGGCTGTGAGGCTGGAGGAGGCTGTGAGGCTGGAGGAGGGTGTGAGGCTGGAGGAGGGTGTGAGGCTGGAGGAGGCTGTGAGGATGGGGAGGCTGTGAGGCTGGAGGAGGCTGTGAGGCTGGAGGAGGCTGTGAGGATGGGGAGGCTGTGAGGCTGGAGGAGGCTGTGAGGATGTGGAGGCTGTGAGGCTGGAGGAGGCTGTAGGAGGCTGTGAGGATGGGGAGGCTGTGAGGCTGGAGGAGACTGTGAGGCTGGAGGAGACTGAGGCTGGAGGAGGCTGTGAGGCTGGAGGAGGCTGTGAGGATGGGGAGGCTGTGAGGCTGGAGGAGGATGAGAGGCTGGAGGAGACTGTGAGGCTGGAGGAGGCTGTGAGGATGGGGAGGCTGTGAGGCTGGAGGAGGCTGTGAGGCTGGAGGAGGCTGTGAGGCTGGAGGAGGCTGTGAGGATGGGGAGGCTGTGAGGCTGGAGGAGGGTGTGAGGCTGTAGGAGGCTGTGAGGATGTGGAGGCTGTGAGGCTGGAGGAGGCTGTAGGAGGCTGTGATGATGGGGAGGCTGTGAGGCTGGAGGAGACTGTGAGGCTGGAGGAGACTGAGGCTGGGGGAGGCAGTGAGGATGGGGAGGCTGTGAGGCTGGAGGAGACATTTACTGTACTGAGCATGCTCAGTACAGTAAAAGGTCTCCAAACAGGAAGGCAGGGGTTAAAAAAAAAAAAAAAAAGTTAATGCTCACCTCTCCCCGAGCCCCGCCGTCTCCTGCCGTCTTCCTCCAAGCTTCCGGTGGCTGCCGCAGGCTCCGAGTGTCTGCAGAGCTCTTCAACTACTGCAGTCAAGGACCTGTGGTGATGTCACAGTCACATGACACCAGGTTACCATGGAGTAACCTGGTGTCACGTGACTGTGACATCACCACAGGTCCTTGACTGCAGTAGTAGAAGAGCTCTGCAGACACTCGGAGCCTGCGGCAGCCACCGGAAGCTTGGAGGAAGACGGCAGGAGACGGCGGGGGCTCGGGGAGAGGTGAGCATTAACTTTTTTTTTTTTTTTTTTTACAGTAGTGCGGGTCTGCGGCTCGTGATGACGCTGCGCGTAATCACTCGCAGTCCCGCAAAGCATGTTGGGATTCGGCTACAGTGCCCGAATTCCCAACTGCGGATTATATAAGTAGATGTGCAGCATTAACAATATATTCTATCATGACACAACCCCTTTAATGATGTTAATTGTTTGCACATCCTGATGGACATACAAGGAACTCTGTTCACATTTACTGTGTGTTTGAGAAAGATTCCAATGACTAAAACGTCACACCATGGACGAATAAAAGTCCACTTTACTTTATTATTTGGAGGTGCTGCCTGATTTTTGCCGCCTGCAATCCGGTTTCCGAGCCCACGACCCAACTGAAACAGCCCTAACGAAAGTCACCAACGACCTACTGACCGCCAAGTACAAGCGACACTACTCCTCTCTGCTGCCTTCGACACAGATGACCACTCCCTCCTGCTTCAAATTCTAGAATCCCTTGGCACCACTGGCCTAGCCATCTCCTGGATCTCATCGTACCTAACAGACCGGATCTTCAGCGTCACCCACTCCCACACCTCCTCCTCACCCTACCCCCTATCTGTTGGAGTTCCCCAAGGCTCAGCTCTGGGACCCTTACTCTTCTCCTTCTACACCCTCGGCCTAGGCCAACTCATCGAGTCCCACGGCCTCCAATACCACCTCTACGACCGACAACACCCAACTCTACCTCTCTGGCTCTGACATCACCTCCTTGCTATCCAAAATCCCACACTGCCTGTCCGCCATCTCATCCTTCTTCTCCACTCATTTCCTCAAACTCAACATGGATAAAACCCAGTTCATTGTCTTCCCCTCAAGTCGCTCTTCCCCCCTACCCGACCTAACCATCACTGTCAATGATTGCACACTCTCACCCGTCCCCCACGCCAAGTGCCTCGGTGTAATCCTCGACTCTGCCCTCTCCTTCAAGCCACACATCCAGGCCCTCGCCAACTCCTGCCACTTCCAGCTTAAAAACATCTCACAGATCCGCTCCTTCCTTGATCATGACACTGCCAAAACGCTTGTCCACGCCCTCATTATCTCCCGCCTCGACTACTGCAATCTCCTGTTCAGCGGCCTACCCACTTCCTCCCTTCCACCCCTCCGAACCATCCTCAATACCGCTGCCGACTCATCCACCTGTCACCCCGTTACTCCCCCGTCTCTCCCCTCTGCCAAGCCCTCCTCCACTGGCTCCCTACTTCCCAGAGATCTCAGTTCAAAACCCTAACCCTGACATACAAGGCTATCAACAACCTGTCCCCTCCATACATCTCTGACTTGGTCTCCTGATACCACCCCTCACGCAATCTGCGCTCCTCTCAAGAACTCCTTCTCTTCTCCCTGTGCATCTCTACCTCCCACAACCGCACACAAGACTTCTCTTGTGCATCCGCCATACTCTGGAACTCTCTTCCACACCACATTAGACACTCCCCTACCATGGAAACCTTCAAGAAAAACCTGAAGACCCACCTCTTCCTTCAAGCCTATAACCCACACTGAGACCTAATCCGCTGCACCTTCTCACCTCTCCCCCTCCTACTGTCTCCCACCCATCCCCTATAGACTGTGAGCCCCCGTGGACAGGATCTCTGCCCTAATGTACCTGTGTGATTTATTCGTCGTTATTTATGTTCTCATCCTTGTTCTGCCCTTACACATGTAAAGCGCCATGGAACCAATGGCGCTACATAAATAATAATAATACATGTGTGTGTGTATATATATATATGTATGTATGTTGTGAGGCACCGACTGGGTCGGGCCCCTGCGACCGGTATGGGCCTCCCTGGGTGCGTCCTCCATATTGACAGGTCGCACTCCATCCCGGGATTTTGTGTTGGTTCTGCTTACTGGCTTGGGGTGTGATAAAAGGAAGCTAGACCACGGGGTGTGGTCTCTATTGTGGGAGTGAAGACAACTTCCTGAGCTTCTGGGAGAGAAGCATCCCTGAGCCAGGCCTGAGACATTGTGGCTGGAAGCTAAGTAGCGGCCCCTGAAGTAAGGGGAATAAGGAATGCTCTTTGTGGACTATTGTGTTTCCTACATTTTGGGGCCAAATAAACCCGTGTGCTGTGACCAGTGGTGCCTGGATCCAGTGTCTTTGCCTCCCTGACGCCGCTACACCTCACATATGGTGGAGAATGCGGGCAATGCCGACCCGGTGAGGTGTAGCAATTGTTCCTGGTGAAGCCCGCGCTACTGTCGCCCTTTCTTCCGGAACCGCTGGTGAAAGTGACTGTTCAAGAGGCTAATGAGCGGCGGCTAAGTGAGAGGAGCAGCGGTCATTATAGCTACCAGTCTCTTGCGGGGTGCCCGGCAGCGCATGTCTAGGATCCAAGCGGCTAAATTCCAGTACGAGCCCACCACCAGCATGGAGGAGGTACTCAAACACCTGGTTCAGGCTCAGCAGCAGCAGTTCCAAGCACTGCAGCAGCAGGAACAAAGACACCAGGAACAGATGGCCCTGCTGACCGAGGCTGTTCGTGCCAGACCGTGGGAACCGCCCCAAGGCCCAGGTGATGACGGCAGCGTCCGGAAAAGGGTAAGACAAGCGCTGCAAAAGATGACGCCGGGGGATGATGTGGAGGCCTTCCTGGCCGTGTTTGAGCGGGTGGCAGGACGGGAGAGACTGCCGGTCGCCCATTGGGCCGAGGTGCTGGCGCCCTATTTGACTGGTGATCCCCAAAAGGCCTACATAGACTTGTGTACCGAGGATGCCCTGGACTATGGAGCCCTGAAGGGGGAGATATTGGCCCGTACCGGGGTTAACACTTACGTGAGGGCACAACGGGTGAGCCAATGGGCCTACGAGGAAGGCAAACCTGTGCGCTCTCAGGCCTATGACTTGCTACACCTGGTTAGGAAATGGCTGCAGCCTGAAGCACTTAGCCCGGCCCAGATGGTAGAGCGGGGTGGTGGTGGATCGCTTCGTGCGTACGTTGCCCATCCCCATACAACGGTGGGTGGGACACAGTGACCCGGGTACCCTAGACCAGGTTGTGAATGTGGTGGAGCGCCATGTGGCCACACAGGACTTGATCAGGGACACGGAGACACTGCGAACCAACCGCAAGCCCGCGCCCACCACACCAGAAAGCAGGGACCCCCAATCCGGACCCCGGGTGAGCGAGCACCCGGCTCAGGCCAAGAACGGCCCTTCCCCTGCGGCAAAGCGGCGTTCCGGACTGCCGCCGTTCAGCCCCTGGCATAATGGAGGTCAACCCCGATGTAGGAGGTGTCAGGAGGTTGGACATATGATGGCACAGTGTCCCCTCAACGGGGAACCCATGGACTGCGACTACTCACGGAGGCGGTCCATGTTCGCCCACCTCGCCGGAAAAGGGCGCTCGGACCCCAGGGACACTGGGAATGTACTGTGCCGCGTTCGGCTTAATGGTCACGAAGTGACGGCTCTCCTGGACTCAGGGAGCAACGTGACCCTCGTGTGTGCCTCCTTGGTCTCCAGGACCAAACCCACCGACCGGAAGGTCAGGGTGATGAGTGTCCATGGGGATCATCGTAGGTATCCGACGAAGTGTGTCACGTTTGCTACCTCAGCCAGGAGGGTTCAACATGTCGTGGGGGTGGTAAAGGATCTCCCTTATTGTGTTGTGCTGGGGAGGGATATGCCCTTGTTCCGGGTATTGTGGAACGAGTATATGGCCCTCTGGAGGAAGGACGGACAGGGCCCAGAGCCCGAGACTCCCGCAGCCGGGATACCCAGAAGACTTAATGTGACTGATTCCCGGGTGCAGAGCTCAGTGCGGCGACTCGCCGTCCAGAGCGGTGCAGCAGTGCTGCGGGAAAACCCTGTGTTGCTCGTGGGGCCCCAGGCCTCTGTCGTTGGTACCCGTCCGGATTTTGTGGGTGCCGGAGGTCCGAACGGGTTGGTTGCTCGTGGGGTCTGTCACCGCTGGTATCCCCGGGTGCCCCTGCTTGGCTCCGCCGGTTCTCTGCGCCGTGACGCGGTCTGCACGCAGGGCCCGGGATTATGGCCTTGTGTTCAGCCCCATACGCTTGAACATAGGGGTGGGGGGGTGTGTGAGGCACCGACCAGGTCGGGCCCCTGCGACCGGTATGGGCCTCCCTGGGTGCGTCCTCCATATTGACAGGTCGCACTCCATCCCGGGATTTTGTGTTGGTTCTGCTTACTGGCTTGGGGTGTGATAAAAGGAAGCTAGACCACGGGGTGTGGTCTCTATTGTGGGAGTGAAGACAACTTCCTGAGCTTCTGGGAGAGAAGCATCCCTGAGCCAGGCCTGAGACATTGTGGCTGGAAGCTAAGTAGCGGCCCCTGAAGTAAGGGGAATAAGGAATGCTCTTTGTGGACTATTGTGTTTCCTACATTTTGGGGCCAAATAAACCCGTGTGCTGTGACCTGTGGTGCCTGGATCCAGTGTCTTTGCCTCCCTGACGCCGCTACACCTCACAATGTATATAATGCTGTCCCAGAAAAAGAAAAACTGGGTCTTAGTTTTCAAAACATATGACCTAGAGGAGGGATGCCAAAGTTAAAAAAAATGTTCTTCGTTTTTATGTTTAACATCAGTTTCTCATTAAATATAGCTTCATGTCAAGAGTATTAAAATGCATGGGTTTTTCAGTAGATATTTTTAGTCCTTTATGAGTCTGTAATTTATGTGCAACCAATTACATCACATTCTATCTAAGTTGTTCTTGTGAAGTAACATGTTGAAGCATATGTTTGGCCGCTCCCACTACTATTAATAATTCTACTTTACTGAAAACGTGTAGAATTGTTTTGTGGAATTCAATTTTATTAGGGTGAATTACAGCTTCATGCCTTATATACTAAAATATATGACCTATTACAAACAACATAAATATAGCATGGGAAAACACAAGGCTTGTTCTACTCCTTCAAACAAGTTGTACAATTAACTGTCATCAATAAATCAATTGACACTTTCCATGTAAACCAGCTCCAGTCCTTTTATTGTTCCAGAAAAGTGGAAATTAATCTTAGTCTTATCTCTAAGGTCTGTTCTTCATTTCCTACTTTGGTGTTTTCACCTCTTCAAACACACCTCTAAATATATTATCAGGAGTTACAATTTTGTTAGTGAATGAAATGTGTATTGCCGTTACACAATTTCTCGTGCCAACAATTTTTACATGAATATGAAAAGCTTTCAAGTACAATTACAGGAATCAGACCATGGTTTTATTAACCAAGTAAACAAAAGTCATTAGTGCATGGTGGCCACTGACTGCAAACATAACAAATATGTGTAGGGGGTCTCCTTACTATACAGGGTGGGCCATTTATACGGATGCACATACATAAAATGGGAATGGTTAGTGATCTCAACTTCCTGTTTGTGGCACATTAGTATGGGAGGAGGAACACTTTTCCAGATGGGTGGTGACCATGGCGGCCATTTTGAAGTCTGCCATTTTGGATCCAAAGTTATTTTTTTCAGTGAGAAGAGGGTCATGTGACACATCAAACTTATTGAGAATTTCATAATAAAAACAATGGTATGCTTGGTTTTAACGTAACTTTATTCTTTCATGAGTTATTTACAAGTTTATGACCACTTATAAAATGTGTTCAAACTGCTGCCCATTGTGTTGGATTGTCATTTCAACTTTCTTCTCCCACTATTGACACACTGATAGCAACACCGCGGAAGAAATGCTAGCACAGGCTTCCAGTATCCATTGTTTCAGATGTTGCACATCTTGTATCTTCACAGCATAGACAATTGCCTTCAGCTGAGTGATGAGGCAAACGTTTTTGTGAGTGGTGAAGTTAACAAACAAAACCACTGCTATTGGTCTGACACTAACCCACAGTGGATAGATCCCTCCAAGACTGTTGGAACATTGTGTGCAGGGCTCTATTTTGCCTTCATGCTGCTCTAGGCACTTTTAGCAGTCATGCTTTTTATTGACGTCACACTGAGTCTCTGCACACAACATCTATTTAAGGCTTATCTACTCTAACACACTTAAATTAAAGCGCTAATTAAATGCTAAAAGAAGGCACATCTGCACTTGCTGCACACATTCAGTTTTTTTAGCTTCTTTTAAAGAAAAATATTGGAATCTGAAAGTCCTCAGTGGTTGATACCTTTTAATGGCTACCTGAAAAGATGGTAAACATAGCAAGCTTTTGGGACACTATGGCCCCTTTGTCAGGCTGGTATTGACACAAATTCTGAAGATACATACACAAGAAAAAAGAAAAAGAGAAAGAGAAAAAAAACCGTGTTAGATGCTGTAGTAAATACGACAGGTGATGTAAAGCAGAGTCAGGGTAGGGAGGGGTAGAGGTGCGGGTAAAGAGAAAACAAAATTCTAAGATAAGCGAAACAAATTGTATTATTGTTGTATGGTTAGTAGGCTGGGGAGACATAAAAATACTTAAGTGCGTTGTGGAGAGCAATAAATCGAAGCAAGAGAGTTCATTGAAGAAGTGTCAAAAGTTCAAAGTCCTCAAAATGGAGTCTTTTGGAGATGTGATATCCCCAAGTGTCCTTTCAATCTATATAAAACGCATGAATCTGTGATGTCCCCAAATGCTCATTCATTTTATATAAAAATCCATTAATCCATGTGAAACATTTAATCCTGCTTTGAATGTGTCAAAGGTCGTTATCAATTTGTATTCCCAAATTCTTCTCTCTCTCTGTGATTTGAAGTTGCTTTTTAAAATGTGCAGACTAATATTGGTTTCATTGTTGTGGTCAGGGCTGGAAAAATGTTTTGCTACAGGTAGATCCATACGCTTTTCTTTTATTGAGTGGTGATGAGAATTCATTCTTGTTCTGAATTGTAGTCCGGTCTCACCTATGTACATGCCACCTGACATTTGATACATATAATTAAATACACCACATTGCTTCTAGTGCAACTAAAGTGACTGGGATCTTGTAGTCCTGATCTGTTCCAGGAATCGTTATCTTGTCGGTTGCCATCATAGATGGGCAGGTATTGCACCTGTTCTGGTTGCAGGGAAAGGTTACTGTTGTTGCTGGAGATGACAGAGAGCTTCTGACAATGATGCTTTTTAGATTCGGAGGTTGTCTAAAACACAAGAGTGGGGGATCCGGAAATACTGATTTTAGTCGGGCATCTTTTTGTAGTAGTGGTTGTAGTTTCCGTGCAGCTCCTCTTAGCACCTCCAGACATGGATTGTAGGTGACTACAAGAGGAACTCTGTTATTTTCTTCTCTAGTTTTGTAATCTAGAAGTTGATTCCTTGATATTCTGGTGGCTCTTGTAATCTGGTTCTCGATTGCTCTTGGATGGTAGCCCTGGTTCAAAAAGGTCATTCTGAGGTCCTCAAGGTGATTGTCTCTATCTGTAGGGTTGGAACAGGGTTGGGTAGGGTTGCACATATGCGTACCTGACACGCGCATGTGCGGTTACTCATGCTGCATCCATGTTTGGACACACAGCTACTAAGGTGGCAGTGTGTGCAGCAGTGAAGTGTGTTGGACTGCGGGTGGAAATGTGCAGCAGTGGTTTCTGGCATCAGTTGCTGGTGTCGTTTGTTGCTGGGTGTTGTTGGTTGTGGGTCTTGGCGGCACCACTGATGATGGTACTGTGCAACGAGACAGTATCGTCAGACGGGACATCGCGTTAATGTAGGTGGATAGACTGTCAATTTTGCCACCATCCTCCATTCTTTTCCAATTGCTTCCCTATTTTCTATATCTACAGATAAAGTTTTAGCTCTATAATTTTTTCCTGTTCTATTTTATAAAGCATAGTTTGAATTTTGAAGACTAAAATAAAAATATTGCAAATTAGCAATAATGAGCTATTTAAATATTCACTGCAGTTATTTATGTCATTAGATGTATTAATTGCTATGTAAATAAGGGATCATTTACTCCTCATAACTTCAAATTATGTTGATTAAATTAGTAGTACAAAAATAAAAAGCCATGATAATGTACACATGTACTTATGTGAACTGCAGCATAGGAATGAATGTGAAAAAATACTTCACGCTGTTCTCAGTTAAGTATCATAACAATAGTATGTAAAAAGTATTATAAGACATGCATAACAAAATTATCCAGAAGTTTCAATATAGGTAAGTTGTAGCCACCCAATGTTCTATTTGAGCAAAAAGTTCTAATAATAATAATAATAATAATAATAAATGTTATTATGAAATAATAAATCTAAGTAAATAATAATAATAATAATAATTTAATATATATTATTTAATATAATTTTAAATAATATGCTTTATTTATTTATTTAAAGTGCCTACATATTCCGCAGAATTTTACAATTAAGTGTGGGCAATGTACAGACAATAACGACAAAACAGAGTAACACATAGATTAACAGTTACAGGTGAGCTCAGGGCCCGGCTCACAAACCCACAATCTATAGGGAAGTAGGGGGGCACAGTACATAGAATATATTTGCAGTGTCTGGTCTGGACATTATTATGATAAATAGGGGTTTTCATATAAGGCTGCATGGTCATGAGCCAGTACTGTCTAAATCCACTTGCATGCTATTTGTTGTATGGAGGATGTGGAGACAGATGAATAGGAAGAAGCAGGCTATGCTTGACATTTAGAGGAGAGGAAAGTCAGGTTAGTGAGTTGAGGTGATATGCCTGTCTAAAGAGATGTGTTTTTAAAGCACACTGTAAAACATGAGGGCTATGTATTATTTGCAATGTTTGAGGTGGTGCATTCCAGAGCACTGGTGCTGTACGAGAGAAATCTTGGAGATGGAGATATTGAGCCTCGAATTATGGATCATATTAATCTTAGATCAGCTGCAAAATGGAGGGGACAGATAGGGTGATAGAAAGAGATGAGCAATGAGATATAGGGGGTGTTGAATTGTGGAGAACTTTGTAAGTAAGAGATATAAGTTTGTATTGTATTCTGTAGCTGATGGGTAGCCATTGTAATGCCATCGTAATGACTGGCAGAAGGTAGATGCGTTGGTAAAGCGACTGTACAGAAAAATTACTCTGGGTGCCGCATTAAGGATGAATTGGAGCGGAGAAAGTTTGGTTAGAGGGGGATCGATCAGAACCACAACAGGATCATGATTATTAGCACCTAGATCAGCAGATTAAAAAGGTTTGCACTCCCCAGATGCCAGAGTTTAGTCACGAAAAAAATTATGCCAAGAAGAATCATTACAGAACTTTTCCCTTCCTTAATGTCACCTACAATCTGTACAATTCAATTAGAAAATAAGTTAACATCTTTTTGTGTGGTAAAAAAGAATATAAATTATGACATAAGCCAATTATTCCACATTACGGGCTATATGCAGCCTCAGATTCCTTTGATGTAGCATAGCCTGGTCATGTTTTATGGGCAGTTTCCTGCAGAACACAACAGTTATAGAAAACCAATCTTAGGGCCCTTTCACATCAGCGTTTTTTCCAAATGGCGGCAGATGCGGTGAAAAAAACCGCATCTGCCGCGATTACCGCATACAGGCTGCACTTGCGGTACCCCGGGATAGGCAAACTATACAGTAACCGCATTCCTCAGGATTACACATCCGCATTGCGGGGCTTAGAACTGCTCCGAAAACTGCAGCCTGCGTGATTTTTCACGCAGGCTGCAGAGCCGGATGTGGTAACCGGATTGCATGTAATGCAATCCGGTTTTTATAATGGGCTCCTATGAGGAGCTTTTCCTGATGTGGTTTTGAGCTTTTTGAAAGCTGAAAACCGGATCAGGGTTTAAAAAAAAAAAAAAAACGCAAGTGTGACCGTAGCCTAAGGGATGTTCCACCATGCTGAATGCACTTGGGCACTTAAATCATCATAATCTACTATTGTCAGCTCCCATTGCAATTGCCAACTAGGACATCCCAAATTTGTTTAATGGAAAACAAGCTGGGTGATTTTGAAGGCAATTTTTGCATGTTTAGATCACACTATATACTCACAGGGCCACAAGAAACACGTGGCATGGCATTTTGCAAAAAATGCTTTTCTGGTCATCATAATGGGAGACCCAGACAATGGGGTTTAGGGCACTGCCCTCCGGAGGTCACACTAGGTACTACAAGTTTGTAGACACCGCCTCCTCCGCTTATAAACCCCTACCGCAGGGAACATCCTCAGTTTTTAACTTAGTGTGCTCGGAGGATCACGCTTTGCTTGCACTTCACTGCATTCTCACTACTTACGTGATGGCGTCTGAAGACAAGGTAATATGGTCCTGGTCGGGACCTGCGACAGCCTCCCCGCTCACCCTTGTGGCACACGCAGGTGGAGGTACCGGAGGGCCTAGAGCCTGGACACTTTGTGTTCTCCCGGTACGCTGTCGCGCTCCTTTCCATCCCTCTCTGGGGGGCTCTGGAGAGTGGGAGATGGGAGCCTTGCACAGCTCCGCTCCGTCCGAGGCCTCCCTAAATGGTGCTTACAGACCGGACTGGAGCCAGCCCAGTCCGAGGCCTCCCTAAATGGTGCTTACACTCCGGACTGGGCTGAACCCCCGTCCGAGGCCTCCCTAAATGGTGCTTACAGACCGGACCGGCACTGAGGCACTCTGTGTCTCCTGTGTGCCTGGGGGTAGTGTCTGTCACTTTATGTGTCCTGACACTCAGACCGCGCGTTACCCTCGGGTCCGCGGATCTGGAGGTGTACCCTGTGCTGGGGGCACCCTGGCTGACCGCCCTGTGTGTCACAGGGGCTGAGGCCGTAGACTGCTGATCTTTGGATGTAATTGCAGTCCGTGTGTGTGTACTGTGTTTTACACTATTTCCCGCGCTGCGGGCTCCAGCTCCTCCATTATGAGGCTGCCTGGAGGAGAGGAGGCAGCCCTTGCGGTGATGTCACCGGGGGGCGTGTGTGTGTGCTTCCGCGTGTTCTCGGCGCCGCCCACGACTTTACTGGCGGCGGCCATCTTCTCCCTCACTTCCCGGCTGGGATCTACGGCAGCGCGTGTCTGCACTTCAGAGGGAGACCGGAACTCGCGGAGGTCACACACACACACCGCTTCCTCCCACCGCTTTACTGCGGTCGGTAAGCCACCGGGATTCCCGGTTTGTTTGTCTGTACGACTTGGCTTATACATCCCCTACTGTGGCTATGTCCTCAGTTACGAAGCTTGCTGCTAAGGCGGCGGATGCCACCATTACCTGTGCTACATGCAATGGTACACTGGTGGAGGGGTCCTGCAATAACTGCGGACGCCCAGAAGCCCGGACTGGCACTGCTGAGGCAGCAGCTCCGGTGCTGTACCCTGAGGTTCAGGTGATCCCAGGACCATGGGAAACGCAGAATAGGATCAATGAATCCCTGCTGTCCCAGATGTCCTCCATGTCGCAGTCACTGGAGGCACTTCATAGGAGACTGGAAAACCCAGCTACTCCTTCCAGTTACCCCTGGGTGTCTCCCTCTTCTGCTGTGAGACCCCTTAAGCGAGCTCGTCGTGAGGAGTCACCCGAGCTCCAGGCTCTCTCTGAGGAGGAGCGTTCCTCTGATGGTGAGGAAGATGATGGGGGGTCTACTCTCGGGTCTGTGTCTGAACCTCCAGATGGGGTGGAGGATCTGGTGTCCTCCATCAATGAGACCTTACGTCTCGTGACTCCCCCTGAAGAGGTTATCGTGCACCCGAAGGAGGTCTATCAATGGCTGCGGCCAGAGGCTAGACCAAGTGGCTCTTTCATGGACCACACTAATTTTGGAAGGGTGGTTAGAGCACCCAGGTTACATCCTGGGCGGCGCTATGTCCGCAAACCTAAGGACAATCGCTTCCCCTTCTCCCAGGAGGTGCTTCAGGAATGGTCGCAGTCTCCAAAGGTGGACGCTTCCATGACTAGAATTGCTGCACGCTCCCTGTTTTCTGCCTCTGATAGCTCCTCATTGAAGGATGCGACTGATAGACAGGTCGAGCAACTCGCCAAGTCTTCCTATGAGGCTGTGGGGTCTTCATTTGCCCCTAATTTTGCCACGGTCTGGACCTTACAAGCGATTACTACCTGCTTGGATGGTATCACGGACCTGGCAAGATCCAGTCCAGAGGTCCTGGCTCTTACCGAGAGAGCAAGGGCCTATGCGGACTATGCCAGGACGGCATCTTTGGAAACTGCCACTCGCTCAGCTGTGGCTTCGGCCAATGCGATAGCGATCCGCAGGTTGTTGTGGCTACGTCTTTGGGACTCAGATGCCACATCTAAGAAGATTTTGCAGAATCTTCCATTCGCCGGTGACAGGCTTTTTGGCACCGAGCTGGACAAGCTGATAAAGGATTCTGCTGAGTCTAAGATACCGCAGAATAAGCCTAAGCCACGGTATACCGTTAAAAGGAACCCTAAACAGTGGTCCTTTCGCTCCAGCTCGCAGTCATCCACGACGTCCGCTCGCGCGGACCGAGGGGGCAAGCCAGCTACTCAGTGGCGCTCCAAGAGTCGTCAGAAGAAGCCGGCGGGGGCAGCAGCTGCCACCCCCAAGCCCGCCTCGACATGACTCGCTCTCTCATCCTGCCTCCCCACAGGTGGGGGGCCGCCTGTCTCGATTCCAGGACAGGTGGCTACTTCACGTTCAAGATCAGTGGGTTCGAGACGTAGTCTCCCGAGGTTACAGGATAGAGCTGACATCAAAACCGTTATCCCGATTCCATCGGTCTGTTCCATCCCCAGAAAAGGCTCAGGCTTTTCACCTGGTGTTGGAGGGACTCCGCAGAGACGGAGTAGTGGTCCCAGTGCCCACGGCAGAGAGGTTCAGGGGTTTTTACTCCAACCTCTTTATTGTCCCGAAAAAGGACGGCTCCTTTCGACCGGTCCTGGACCTCATATTGTTCAACCGTCACGTGTTGGTTCGGAAGTTCCGCATGGAATCCCTACGCTTCGTTATCGCGGCTGTGTCGCAGGGAGACTTCCTAGCGTC
Source organism: Allobates femoralis (assembly GCA_033576535.1). Classification (NCBI taxonomy): domain Eukaryota; kingdom Metazoa; phylum Chordata; class Amphibia; order Anura; family Aromobatidae; genus Allobates; species Allobates femoralis. The sequence continues at coordinate 176,945,717 of JARQOC010000004.1, forward strand.
CATCGATATCAGGGACGCTTACCTTCACGTGCCCATTGCACCGGCTCATCAGCGCTGGTTACGATTCGCAGTGGGGGACGAACACTTCCAATTTGTGGCCCTACCCTTCGGGTTGGCCTCAGCACCACGGGTGTTCACGAAGGTGATGGCCTCTATGATGGCTCTCCTGCATGTGCAGGGTCACGCCGTCATACCCTATCTGGACGACCTATTGGTCAGGGCGCCATCGGAAGACCTTTGTCGGGTGAGCCTGGAGGTGACCATGAGGTCTCTGGAACAGTTCGGGTGGCTTCTCAATACTCAGAAGTCGACCCTGGTTCCGACCCAGTCATTGACATACCTGGGCATGGACTTCCACACGGACTCGGCCCTGGTGTCTCTACCTCAAGCCAAGCAGCTGGCGATCCACTCAGGAGTACAGAATGTTCTCCTGTCACCTCACTCATCCCTTCGGGCGTTGATGAGACTGGTGGGATGCATGGTAGAGGCGATCGAGGCGGTGCCCTTTGCACAGTTTCGTCTCCGTTCTCTCCAGCTGGAGATTCTTCGCCGATGGGACAAGAGAGCGATCTCTCTGAATCGGTTGGTGGCACTGTCACAACCGACCAGGGACTCCCTGCAGTGGTGGCTCCAGCCACGTCACTTGTCACGGGGCCGGTCATTCCTCAAACCGTCATGGTTAGTGGTGACCACCGACGCCAGTCTGAAGGGCTGGGGGGCGGTGTTCTTACACCACAGGGCTCAAGGCCTCTGGACTCAGTCGGAGTCGACGTTGCAGATCAACGTACTGGAGATCAAGGCGGTCTATCTGGCGCTCCTAGCGTTTCAGAAATTCCTGACAGGACAGCCCATTCGGGTACAGTCCGACAATGCGACGGCCGTCGCCTACATAAATCATCAGGGAGGGACCAGAAGCGCTCAGGCCCTCGCCGAAGTCCACCGCATTCTGTCGTGGGTAGAGGAAAACGACTGCCTGATCTCCGCAGTTCACATCCCAGGGGTCGAGAACTGGGAGGCCGACTACCTGAGCCGGCAGGGGATGGACGCCGGAGAGTGGTCTCTACATCCAGACGTCTTCCGGGACATCTGCGGCAGATGGGGCACTCCGGACGTGGATCTGATGGCCTCGCGGCTCAATCATCAGGTGCCGCAATACATGGCGAGATCCTGGGATCCTCAGTCTCTGGGGGCGGATGCCCTGATCCTGAGTTGGTCCAGTTTCCAGCTGCCATATGTGTTCCCGCCTCTGGCTCTGATTCCCAGGGTTCTGTGGAAAATCAGGTCGGAGTGCAGAGTAGCCATTCTAGTGGCTCCGGATTGGCCCAGGAGGTCCTGGTATCTGGACCTGTGGCAACTGTCAGGCGGACACAGGTGGGCTCTTCCAGATCGCGCAGACTTACTCGCGCAAGGCCCATTCTTCCACCTCAATTCCAAGGCCCTCAGATTGACTGCATGGCTCTTGAGGCCTGGCTGCTGACATCCAGGGGTTTCTCCCCTACAGTGGTGGCCACTATGAATCGGGCTAGGAAGCCCGTTTCCAGGAAGATGTACCACAGGACGTGGAAAATCTTTTTTACCTGGTGTGCCTCTGGTGGACGGTCCCCGTGGCCCTTGTCCATCCCGACGTTGTTGGCCTTCCTACAGTCGGGTTTGGAGTTGGGATTATCCCTTGGCTCTTTGAAAGGTCAAGTATCAGCACTTTCTGTGCTGTTTGACAGGCGATTGGCGCTCCTCCCGAAGGTCCGTCAATTTCTGCAGGGGGTGTCGCGGATGGTTCCGCCCTACAGGAGACCTCTGGACCCGTGGGACCTTAACATGGTCCTGGCGGCATTACAGAAACCGCCGTTTGAGCCTCTGAGGGATGTTTCTCTATCTCGTCTGTCCCAGAAAGTGGCCTTTCTGGTGGCGATTACATCTCTGAGGAGGGTCTCAGAATTGGCTGCACTATCGTGCAAGTCACCCTTTCTGGTGGTTCACCAAGACAAGGTGGTGTTGCGCCCACGGCCAGAATTCTTGCCGAAGGTGGTTTCAACTTTTCACCTGAACCAGGAGATTGTTCTCCCATCATTTTGCCCCGCTCCCGTTCATCAGGTGGAACGCGACCTCCATACTCTGGATCTCGTGAGAGCTATACGCATTTATGTGTCCAGGACCGCCTCCTTTAGGAGTTCGGATTCCTTATTTGTTCTTACGACAGGTCGCTGTAAGGGGTCCGCGGCTTCGAAGTCAACCTTGGCCAGATGGATTAAGGCTTCCATTCAAGAGGCTTACCGGTCTTCTGGTTTGCCTCTCCCGGTGGGATTGAAGGCTCACTCTACCAGAGCCGTAGGTGCCTCCTGGGTCTTGCGACATCGAGCGTCTGCTCTACAGGTGTGTCAGGCGGCCACTTGGTCCAGCCTACACACTTTCTCTAAGCACTATATGGTGCATGCCCATGCCTCTGCGGATGCAAGTTTGGGCAGGCGGGTTCTCCAGGCGGCGGTTGCCCACCTTTAAAGGGAACCATGTGTTATCCGTCTTGTTGAGGAACTCTTCCCGCCCTGGGGTATTGCTTTAGGACATCCCCATTGTCTGGGTCTCCCATTATGATGACCAGAAAAAAGAGAATTTTGTTTACGTACCGTAAATTCTTTTTTCTTTAATCATCAATGGGAGACCCAGCACCCACCCAGTTGTTCCGTTGCATGTTTTGCAGTTGATCTGTTCCCTGTTGGGACAGTGTTTGCCGGGTTGTTGAACCGTCTGTGCACGGCATTCTTCCCGATGTTTCGGGTGTGGTTTATTTCCTCCTCGCAGCTTATGGACCAAACTGAGGATGTTCCCTGCGGTAGGGGTTTATAAGCGGAGGAGGCGGTGTCTACAAACTTGTAGTACCTAGTGTGACCTCTGGAGGGCAGTGCCCTAAACCCCATTGTCTGGGTCTCCCATTGATGATTAAAGAAAAAAGAATTTACGGTACGTAAACAAAATTCTCTTTATTGGAACACTTTTATTTTCCTTTTTGAAGACAACTTCATGTCATTGCCGAAGTCAACTCCACAATAATCTCTGGATGTCTATGCATTCTTGCATTCAAGACTAAAGCAGGAATTATAACATTTCATCTTGCCTTTGTAACATGCTCAGTGATTGCTACGTCACACTCTTCACCATGATACCCTTAAGGTACCTTTACACGCCGCTACAGAAGGTTGGAAACAACCGGGTGTCTCACGTGCACGAGCACGTACCAACGGTTGAAAACGGTACCGGATACCGCCTTTACACGCCGCTACAAGGTGCTCTACAGAAGGTTTAATCTATGTCTGGAAGCACCGCTGGGTGCCTCAAGTTACCTTCTGTAGAGCACCTTCCCTCATTTACACGCCGCTACAGAAGGTAATATCGGGGGACCTGGTGCAGCAGGGACAACACATAGGTGTGCCAGAGTTGTGGATTACGAGACGCTCGTACGATGATTGGACAATGCTATAGCATCATGATTGGCCAGCCAGCGCAGGAAGGCTGGCTAATACACAGAGCAATTGTGTAGTGTGACTGGTCAGCTCCTTAAATATGCCGCCTAATGCAGCGACAACCAATCGTAATGCAGGAGCTTCCACCAATGATCGCTGAAGGGGGGCGGTTTCCCGGAGGCTGTGTCATGCCCCAGGGAGTTAACTAAGTGGCGAAAAAACCTTACCGTACCTTATTTAGACGCCCCTTTGGAAGTACACTGAGCTGCAGGCTGATTTTCTGCTAAGGGAAAAAAAAAAAAAAAACCCTCTTTATATCTGATTTTTCTAGCGAGTGTGACCGCGAGCTTAGTGTGACAGAGCGCAAGTGCGACAGAAGTAAGTGTGTGACTTGTGATTCAGTGACTTTGGATTCAGGGAGTTTGGAAGGGAGAAATTACTGAATTGTTGGTTGTATTTTATTAATACTTTGCATTTTTTTACTTATCATTTCTGTCTAGTGCAATCCCCATTAGGAAATGAGCTCCATAATTGGCAATGCCATCCAGTGTACATCTTGCCACATGTATGCATTCCTTGACCAGCCGGTCGAGGGTGCATACTGCTGTGAGATGTGAGTACATTGTGCATTTGGAAGCCCAGATACTGGATCTAAATGAACAACTGACAACGCTGAGATCCATAGACAATATGGAAAGGAGTCTGCTGCTCACTGAACAGCTGCTCAATGGGATAGATGTGGGGGAGGATGGTAGTATGGAGCTGCAGGACCGTGAGGTAGCTAGCTGGGTGACAGTTAGAAGGCGGGGTAGAGGGAAGGGTGCCAGGGAGGCTACCCTGATCTGGCACACCCCAATAAATTTGCTATGTTGGCAGATGAAGGGGGTGTGAGTTCAGGTACAGCACTGCTGCAGCAGGGCATGACCTCTGAAAGCCAGAGGAGTGTCTGCTCCAGTAAGGGGGAAAACAGGAGAGTAGAGCAGGCCAGACAGGTGCTGGTAGTGGGGGACTCAATTATTAGGGGAATAGATAGGGCAATCTGTCACAAAGACAGGGATCGTCGAACAGTGTGCTGCCTACCGGGCGCTCGAGTCCGGCACATCGCTGATCGGGCTGACAGATTACTGGGAGGGGCTGGTGAGGACCCAGCGGTCATGGTGCACATTGGCACAAATGACAAAGTTAGAGGTAAGTGGAAGGTCCTTAAAGATGATTTCAGGGAATTAGGCTGCAAGCTTAAGGCAAGGACCTCCAAGGTAGTATTCTCTGAAATACTGCCTGTACCACGTGCCACACCAGAGAGGCAAAGGGAGATTAGGGTGATAAATAAGTGGCTCAGGAATTGGTGTAGGAAGGAGGGGTTTGGGTTCCTGGAGAACTGGGCCGACTTCTCTGTTGGCTACAGATTCTATGCTAGGGACGGGCTACACCTCAATGGGGAGGGTGCAGCTGTGCTGGGGGAGAAAATGGCTAGAAGGTTGGAGGAGTGTTTAAACTAGGGATTGGGGGGAGGGTATTCATTGTATAGGAGGGGAAGATAGTGTAAACAGTAACCTGGGCACAAGTAATAAAATTGGGTGTGGCATGGGGGGTGGGGTTAGAACAGTCAATCTAGTAGGAAGGAATAGAGGTAAAGAGAGATGCATAAAGTGCATGTTCACTAATGCCAGAAGCCTCACCAACAAAATGGAGGAATTAGAATTGATTTTGTTGGAAAATAATTATGACATGGTGGGGATTTCGGAGACTTGGCTGGACGAGAGCCATGACTGGGCTGTTAATTTACAGGGCTATTGTCTGTTCAGAAATGACCGTACAAATAGGCGAGGAGGAGGTGTATGTTTATACGTAAAATCATCCTTAAAACCCATCCTGCGTGATAATATAGGTGAATCTAATGGAAATGTAGAGTCCCTGTGGGTGGAGATAAGGGGAGGGGGAAAAAATAATAAATTACTGATAGTGGTTTGTTATAAGTCCCCAACAATAATGGAAGTGGAGGAGAATATCCTCATAAAGCAAATAGATGAAGCAGCGACTCAGGGAGAAGTCATTATTATGGGGGACTTCAACTACCCTGAAATACATTGGGGATCAGAAACCTGCAATTCCAGCAAAGGTAATAAGTTTTTGAAAACTATGAGAGACAATTACCTTTCGCAACTGGTTCACGACCCAACAAGAAGGGGGGCACTGCTGGACCTAATATTAACCAACAGGCCGGACCGCATATCAAATATACGGGTGGGAGGTCACTTGGGTAATAGTGATCATAACTTAATAAGCTTTCAAGTATCCTTTACTAAGACGTGTAGTAGAGGGGCTACAAGGACACTTAACTTCAGGAAGGCAAATTTCCAACGGTTGAGAGATGATCTTAGTGCAATAAACTGAGACGATGTCCTGAGACATAAAAGTACACAACACAAATGGGAGATGTTTATTAGCATCCTGAATAGGACCTGTGCACAATATATACCCTATGGGAATAAGCATGCTAGAAATAGGAGGAAACCACTATGGCTAAATAAAGCGGTAAGAAGTGCAATATGTGACAAAAAGAAAGCATTTAGGGAATTAACGCAAGTAGGTAGTGATGAAGCATTAAATAAATACAGAAAATTAAATAACATTTGTAAAAAGCAAATCAAGGCAGCAAAGATTGAGACAGAGAGACTCATTGCCAGAGAAAGTAAAAAGAATCCCAAAATATTTTTTAACTACATAAATAGTAAGAAACTAAAAAATGATGGTGTTGGCCCCTTTAAAAATAGTCTGGGTGAAATGGTGGATGAGGATGAGGAAAAAGCCAATATGCTAAATGACTTTTTTTCAACAGTATTTACACAAGAAAATCCCATGACAGACAATATGATCAGTGATAACAAAAAGTCTCAATTAAATGTCACCTGCTTAACCCAAGAGGAAGTACGGCATCGTCTAAAAATCACTAAAATTGACAAATCCCCGGGCCCGGATGGGATACACCCCAGAGTGCTGCAGGAATTAAGTACTGTCATAGATAGACCATTATTTTTAATATTTAAAGATTCCATAATAACAGGGTCTGTACCACAGGACTGGCGTATAGCAAATGTGGTGCCAATATTCAAAAAGGGGACAAAAACTGAACTTGGAAATTATAGGCCAGTAAGCTTAACCTCTACTGTGGGTAAAATCCTAGAGGGTTTTCTAAGAGATGCTATACTGGAGTATCTGAAGAAAAATAACCTCATGACCCATTATCAACATGGTTTTACGAGGGACCGTTCCTGTCAAACTAATCTGATAAGCTTCTATGAAGAAGTAAGTTCTGGACTGGACCAAGGAAATGCAGTGGATGTGGTGTATATGGACTTTTCCAAAGCTTTTGATACGGTGCCACACAAAAGGTTGATACATAAAATGAGGGCAATGGGGATAGGGGAAAATATGTGTAAGTGGGTTAAGAACTGGCTTAGCGATAGGAAACAAAGGGTGGTTATTAATGGAACACACTCAGAATGGGTCACAGTTAACAGTGGGGTACCACAGGAGTCAGTGTTGGGCCCGCTTCTATTTAATATATTTATTAATGACCTTGTAGGGGGCAGGCAGAGTAGAATCTCAATATTTGCAGATGACACTAAACTCTGCAGGGTAATCAATACAGAGGAGGACAATTTTATATTACAGAAGGATTTATGTAAACTAGAAGCTTGGTCTGCTAAATGGCAAATGCGCTTTAATGGGGATAAATGTAAAGTTATGCACTTGGGCAGAGGAAACAAAAGGTATAATTATGTGCTTAATTGTAAAACACTGGGCAAAACTGTCACTGAAAAAGACCTGGGTGTATGGGTAGATGACAAACTCACATTTAGTGGCCAGTGTCAGGCAGCTGCTGCAAAGGCAAATAAAATAATGGGATGCATTAAAAGAGGCATAGATGCTCATGAGGAGAACATAATTTTACCTCTATACAAGTCACTAGTGCAACCACACTTAGAATACTGTGTACAATTCTGGTCTCCGGTGTATAAGAAAGACATAGCTGAACTAGAGCGGGTCCAGAGAAGAGCGACAATAGTCATTAGAGGACTAAGGGGTCTGCAATACCAAGACAGGTTATTAAACTTGGGGTTATTTAGCTTGGAAAAATGAAGGCTTAGGGGGGATCTTATAATAATGTATAAATATATGAAGGGACAGTACAGAGACCTTTCTAATGATCTCTTTACTCTTAGGCCTGAGACTGGGACAAGGGGGCATCCTCTACGTCTGGAGGAAAGAAGGTTTAATCATAATCACAGACGCGGATTCTTTACTGTAAGAGCAGTGAGACTATGGAATTCTCTACCACATGCTGTTGTAATGAGTGAGTCACTACTAACATTTAAGAAGGGCCTGGATGCCTTTCTTGAAAACTATAATATTATCAGTTATACATACTAGATTCTTTGATAGGGCGTTGATCCAGGGAATTAGTCTGATTGCCGTATCTGGAGTCAGGAAGGAATTTTTTCCCCCAATGTGGAGCTTAGTGTTGCCACATGGGTTTTTTTTTTTTGCCTTCCTCTGGATCAACATGTTAGGCTATGGGTTGAACTAGATGGACTTAAAGTCTTCCTTCAACCTTAAAAACTATGTTACTATGTTACTATGTTACCATCGGGTTGAAATCAACCTGTTTTAGAGCACTGCTCTGCTGAAACAGGTGTCGACAGTGACGGGTGGCAACAACCTACTTTACACGCCGCTACCTCGGGTTGATTTGTCGGTGCAAGATACATTTGTCTCCGAAACCCGGTTGTTTTCAACCTTCTGCAACGGCGTGTAAAGGTACCTTTAGTGAGTAGTGGTGTGAGGATAATAGAACATGTCTAGCTAGAGTAGTTGGAGTCTGGCACAAAAAGACCTTATATTGGTTTGTTCAGACACTGTGTGACACCTTAGGCTTCCTTTGTGATGTCGAATTTTACTTGCAGTACAGAATAATGAATCACTTCATGCCATTCTTAGCATCTGATGAGACCAGGTGGAAAGAACCATGAAGAGATCATCATAAAGGAATCTTACACTGGCCCTACTCCTGCAATTATAGTATTTGGAGGCATACTGTATGGTAGCTGGACATCTTTAGTTTATATTTCTAGTACACTAGTATGTTGGTGTTGCATTGGTTTGGTTGTAAAAGCAATGATTTAATCGTTTCTTTAAAGTGTCGCAGGAGCTATTTCTTTTCAAGCAAGACAACGCCAAGCCACTTTCTATACCACAATAATACTTGTTAGGGGATGGTTGGGAGTCCTCCAATCCTCCAAACATTTAAAGGGATCCAACGAGCAGGAATTAGGGCTGTAAAGTGAAGCTAGTGCCTTACAGGCACTGGGATACTGAGTACAATCATACCTTTACTTCAATTATTACATGTTTGATTGCATAGAAAAATGTTATAGAAGTCCTTGGAAGGTGAGCAGCAGACAAACAAAGTGTGCAGCACAATGGGTTGAGTTTCTTAGAATTACTTGCCTGTTTGCTTTACGTCAAATTTTCCCCCCTTCTCTCTCTTCCTCCCTGCTCCCTCCCTGTTACTATATACAGGCACATTAGGTCTGACATTGTGCATGGTGATAGATAGCACAATGTCAGGCTCCTATGTGCTCATCACTCCCTTCCTCCTGTGTCTCTAGATTCTCAGGCTTCCTCTCACTGCTTCTTCTCTGGCTGTGTGTGATCGGGCAGACACAGACCTGTGACTGTAAGGAGAGAGCTGAGCTCGGGACAAGCAGACTGAAGGGAGAGGGGTCTTCTTCTGCACTGTGACTGCCTGATTCCATACAGCTAGAGAAGAAGCAGGAGGGAGGGAGGGAGTGATGAGCACATAAGATGCATGACATTATGCTATCTATCTCCATGCCCAATTTCAGACCTAATTTATCTGGTATATACTTACAGGAATGAAGGGAGGTTTTGGCTTAGAGCAAACAGGGAAGTAATAAAAAGAACCCAGCCCCCCTGTGCTGCACACATGCTGCACTTGTTTCCTGATGTTTAATAACAGTTTTCTCTGCAATTATACATGTAATCTTTGAAATAAATGTATGATTGCACTCAGTCTCACAGTGCTTCAAAGGCACTGGCTTCACGTTATAGCCCTAAGTCCTGCTCGTTGCTTCCCCTGGTAAAGCTCTTTCTTTTCATCTATTTCTTTTATTTATACCCCTCCTATCCTCTGTAAACTGCAAATAAAGAGATTAACTCCATCTGTCAATCAGAGTGAGTGATCACTTAGTTCCCTGCTGCACACTCCCCAAAGAATGAATATTCATGTAGTAACATCACTGCACTGCACACAAGGAAAGTTTAGTAAAAATCCCTCACAAGGGGGGCCTGTATCCATTTCTCTGCTCACCTTGTATGCAGCAAAACAAATGTTCAAATAAATACATAGAATCTCCCTCAGACAGTACGGCTGCTGCCCAGAGCAACAAATGGAAGAGATTGCCTTATCTGATATCTGGGAAAATCAAAATAAAAGTGTGACACAGAGAACAGGGGATGGGAGAAATAGTTGCCTCGGAAGTAGTGAATAATTAACGAACATTTACATCCTGTGGACTATTTAGCAGTAAAATTAATGGACCGGACTAGGGAAGCAGCTGCCTGCTGGGTGTGAAGATGCTTATAGCAAGATAACTACAAAGGGTACTGTAACAATTTTTACATATTCTGAAATGGCTTCTCAGGCACTATTTAAAGGTACTATTAGTATCATACTAACATATGACATGACAGAGTCCTTTTAAGATAGTTGTTTAGCCCTGCAGAAATCAGGCTTATATAGGCTCTTTTTCTTCATTACCTTCATTCAAGGCCCACCAACAATGCTTGTATTCAGGATTTCCTTAGTATTACACTGGTAAAAATTTAATCACCTAAACTGATGATTCCAACACCTGTGCAATGCTAAGGAAATCCTTGAAACATGCAGTGTTGATGGCCCTTGAGGACTAGAGTTGGAGAACACCTTCTTAGATTATATATGCTTAATTCTTATAGAGAGCTGTAGGACCAAAAAGAGGCAACCTCACCGCAGTGTCCCTGAAGTCTGCATGTATCTCTATATGCTGTGCTCTTACTCGATAATGAACAAATTGAGATGTTTTGAAAATGTTGTTTTTAGTTTTTCACTACTTACTGTACATATCAATCACATGGCTATCGACATGTGGTTTTCATAATTCAACAACATTTCCTTCTGGTGTCACAATTTTAAAGTTGAGGACCATATTATTTGTATAAATGTAATATTTAGACATTGTAAAACACTACAATTTGATTACTTTATTATACAGTATAGCTAGAATTTGGTATGCATTGTTATTCTCTGCAAACAGTATCGTGGTGGTACGTAGCTGTGATTCATTGTGTTAGGTACAGTTCAGTTTATTTTCCCGTACATTATGGTTTAATAATATATATTTGCAATAGGTCTTTATTAAAGGTGTAACAACTGTTTTATAACCTACATGCACTGTGCTAGAAATGAGGAATGAAAAGAAAACAGTATCCTACAATAACAGTACATTGTGTAATAACATTGTCAGACACTTGTTGATTGCACTATATAATAAAAGTTGTAAATACATTTTTTTATTTTATAACTAAGCAAACGAGAAAATGATGTTTATGAAAACCCCATTTACACAGTGACCCTGAGCTCTTGTTCACTTGACATTTTATTTCTGTGTCTTTGTACAAAGCTAATAGCTCTTTTGTTCTGGTAAATAAGGGTGTAGGATGATTACAGTACACCCCACTGAACCCTTTCTGACACACAGTTATGAAAACATCTATAACCTTGTATACTAGGTTAATATGGCAACATACAGGCTTGTAGTTTCTGGCTTCTTAATGTTTTTTTTTTTTTAGCAAAATAAGAGATAAAAGGTTAGGTTAGGTTGCATACGAAACTCTGGTACTTACAACATTAGAAGTAAAACCCTAGAGACTTGAATTTTTAGGAGATTTGCCAGTAGTTATTTAGTAAGGGAAACCTGTCGTTAAAAAATGTAATAACCCGCAGATATAATGTTAATCTGCAAGTTGATGGTGTTTTGATGCCATGCCGGTAATTGTCAACATCAGCAAGGAGAGGGAAAGCAATGAGAATGACCACAATAGGAACTGAAGAATATACGTCCCCCTAGGGAGCAGATAAGAAGAGACACCAGGTCAGGTGACAGATGTTGGTGCGGTGAATAATAATAAAAGCTCAGGGAAGCAGAAAAGGGGAAGAGTCAGTACCTAAGATTGGAGAAGGACAGACATGTGAGTAGCGAGTTGGCTCATAGCTGCAATCAAGAGTCTAGTTCAAGTGGAGAATTTGTTGCCGAAACATACAGTATGTGAAGAATCCAGTGCCCAGAATCATGTGGAGAATCCGGTGACTGAAGTCAATTGAGGAACTGAACTTCCATGCTCAAGTTGACTGAGCCACATTGAACAGGACTACTGGCTGCAGAATGAGTGCATATTGAATCAACATTATGGGACTTGCGGCCTAACAAAGTGTTACCACTGACTCCGATTAAGGCCTATGTGATGCATGTCAGAGTTGACTAAGTGACAAAGTGATGACTGTGATATCCGTAAGATAGACAGTGATGGACTCTAGATAAGATGTTAAGTTTAAGGTATTAATAAGTGAGAGGCAGTGACCGGGGTAATATATGACGGCCGTTATGTGTCTCCCAGAATGTGCTCCATATCCCTATAAGATCCCCTCCACTCCAAGTCTTTGAGGATCCTCATGTCCAGGCATGTGTTTAAACCTGGACTGCAACACAGGGTGGAGTTTCAGTTGAAGCCTAGGAAGCAGAGCAGCAGGAGCTGTGAAACAGAGGCTGTGTGCAGGAAAACACAGTCCACCCATGTGGTCTTGGCTTTTGGACTTATACAGTGTACAAGTATAAGTATAAGTGTGTACAGGACTGTACTGGCTGCGTCCTGGAACCCTGAGGTCTGTAATCGCCGGGACTGGCAAATAAACTGTGTGTGGTGTGAATAGGAGTCTGGCTCACTGCCTCCTGTTGTGCTTAACTAATGCTGCTACCTCACATATGGTGGAGAATGCGGGCATAGCAACCTGGGTGCTAGCAGCAACAGCCCAGTAGTCGCCAGGCAGCAAAGTCATCAGCACGAGGCATACTCCGTTCACTCACGTCTATTGTTAAGCCTGCCACACTAAGGCTTACATCGGCGACTACCATGGAGGACCTGGTTAAGCACCTGGTGAAGGCCCAGCAGCAACAGCAGACTATTGCACAGCAACAGCAGCTCGCACAACAGGAGACAAATAAACTTTTGCTACAGAAACTGCAACAGCAGCAAGAACTCCTGACCGAGGTACTCCATACAAGGAGAACCGCCCCACCCTCAGGTGAAGGTGATGACTCTGGCAACCGGAAAGCAGTAAGGTGTGCATTGCAAAACATGACCCAGGGGGATGATGTGGAAGCATTCCTGATGGTATTTGAGACGATCGCAGATCGGGATAAACTGCCACTGGAACAGTGGACTGAGGTGTTGGGGCCGTTTTTAATGGAAGAGCTCCAAAAAGCCTACCTGGCTCTCTGTGCAGAAGATGCCAGGAACTACAGGTCCCTAAAAGGTGAGATCCTTGCCCGACTGGGGGTTAGCACATATGTAATGACTCAGTAAGCCAGTGGTCCTTTGAGGAAGGTAAACCTGTATGGTCACGGGCATATGACTTATTGCACCTGGTGAAGAAGTGGTTACAGCCTGCGACTTTGAGCCAAGCACAGATGGTAGAGAAGGCCGAAATCCCATGTTCCCTAAACAGCACCCCTCAAAAGGATTTACCCCCACTATGAGGTGTTGGCAATGCCAAGGACTGAGACATACAGGGACCCAGTGTCCACTCACCATCGAGCCCATGGACTGCGGGTATACCTGCCGGGGTTCAATGTATGCCCAGACTGTATGTACGGCCGACATTGTTAAACCAGACACTGACCCACATTTGTGCCAAGTGCAAGTTAATGGGTACCCGGCAACGGGCTTGTTGGATTCAGGGAGCTTGGTGGCCCTCGTGCATGCATCCCTGGTCCCTGCGATAAAACCCACCAGTCATACAGTGGGGGTACTCTGTATCCATGGGGACCTCCAGGAATACCCTACAGAGGTAATCACCATCACTACCCCATGTGGACAGGTGCAACACGAAGTGGGGGTGATGAAAACACTTCCCTATGATGTGATCCTGGGGAGGGATCTGCCTCTTTTCTGGACTCTAAGCAGGAGGCAATCCAATCCTCCTCAGGTAATGGACAGTCATGGCCCTAAACCCGAAGATCCCGAGTTTGGGATACCTGCCGTAGAGTTCACAAATATAGGGACAGAGTGTAAACCCAACAAGTCTCCCCTAGAGGTAATGGCAGAAGAGCTTGAAATGGTTGAGCCAATCCTGGAGCTGGAGGTGTCTCCAGATAATTTCGGGAGGACCCAACTTCAGGATCCTACGTTGGTCCATGCCCAAAGTAGGGTAATGGTAATTGATGGGGTGGTGCAAACGCCTAGTGCCCAGGTGAGGTTCCCCCATTTCGCCCTCAAGTGTGATGTACGCTATCAAGTAGATAGAATACGGGAGGATATAGGGGAGCAGTTATTAATACCACAGCCATATCGCTGGCAGGTCCTAGAGTTGGCTCATAAACACTTATTGAGCGGCCACCTCTGGGTTAAAAAAAATGCAGGAGCGACTTTTGCTGCTGTTATGGCCCGCGGTCATTTGGGAGGTAAGAAGGTTTTGCGACTCCTGCCTGGAATGTCAGCTAACCGCACCCGTGGCTCATTTCTGCAGTCCCTTGGTACCTTTGCCTATTATAGAGGTACCTTTTGAGTGGATAGCCATGGATCTCGTAGGACCAATTGTAAAGTCTGCTCGGGGGCACCAACATATTCTGGAAATAGTCAGTTATGCCACCCGTTACCCAGAGGCGGTACTCCTCAGACATACTGCAGTTAAGCTTACATATTGCTCAGTAGTTGTTTGCCGTGTTCTGTCGAGTGGGGTTACCCAAGGAGATTCTTATGGATCAGGGGACCCAATTCTTGTCCAAGTTCACCAGGGAGCTGTGCAAACTTCTCCAGATTTAGCAGTTGCGTACGTCGGTGTACATGCCCCCGTTATACACAGTAAAATGTCCCAGCGATCCGACCAACGGTGGGGGTCACTGGGACATTGTTATATAATCGCTGGTGAGCTGTCAAACAGGCAGACTCACCAGCGATCAGGACCAGCGAGAACGCTGGTATCCAGGGTAAACAGTGGGTAACTAAGCAGAGTACTGCACTTAGTTACCCGCTGTTTACCCTGATTACCAGCTCCCAGCATGTGCTGTGCAGCGCTGGGAGCTCGTTGATTGTTGGTCTCCTGCTGTCACACACGCTGATGCTGGCCAGCCAGCGGGAGGTCAACGATAAAAAATGGTCCTGTTCATGTACCAATGACCAACAATGAACGAACTTATCGTTGGTTGTTGGTACATGTCACACACAATGATGTTGTTTCGACGTCGCTGCAATGTCACCAAACCGGTGACATTGCAACGATATCGTTAACAATATCATACTGTGTAATGGGGCCTTACCACCCTCAAACCGATGGACTGGTGGAGCGGTTTAATAAAACCCTGAAAACTATGCTCAAAAGGGTAGTCTCCAAGGACAGGAAGTACTGGAATATGTTGCTCCCTTATTTAATGTTTGCAATCCGTGAAGTGCCGCAGTTGTCAATGGAGTTTTTGCCATTTGAGTTGTTGTATGGTCGACATCCCCAGGGGCTGCTGGACGTAGCTAAAGAAACATGGGAGCAGGAACGCACACCCCATAAAAATGTAACTGAGCACATCATGGGTATGCAGGATCGAATCGCCGTTTTCATGCTGATTGTGAAGGAACATCAGCAAGATGTCCAAGCAGATTAAAGCACTATGTACAATAGACAGGCCACCATTAGGTCCTTTAACGTGTTTTGCGTGTTAATGTTAATCCCCACCACAGAAAGCAAGTTCTTAGCTAGTGTTGGCCAAAAGTATTGACACCCCTGCAATTCTGTCAGATAATACTCAGTTTCTTCCTGAAAATGATTGCAATCTCAAATTCTTTGGTATTATTATCTTCATTTAATTTGTCTTCAATGAAAAAACACAAAAGAGAATGAAGCAAAAAGCAAAACATTGATCATTTCACACAAAACTCCAAAAATGGGCCAGACAAAAGTATTGGCACCCTCAGCCTAATACTTGGTTGCTCAACCTTTAGCCAAAATAACTGCGATCAATCTCTTCCGGTAACCATCAGTGAGTTTCTTACAATGCTCTGCTGGAATTTTAGACCATTTTTCTTTGGCAAACTGCTCCAGGTCCCTGAGATTTCAAGGGTGCCTTCTCCAAACTGCCATTTTTAGATCTCTCCACAGGTGTTCTATGGGATTCAGGTCTGGACTCATTGCTGGCCACCTTAGAAGTCTCAAGTGCTTTCTCTCAAACCATTTTCTAGTGCTTTTTGAAGTGTGTTTTGGGTCATTGTCCTGCTGGAAGACCCATGACCTCTGAGGGAGACCCAGCTCTCTCACACTGGGCCCTACATTATGCTGCAAAATTTGTTGGTAGTGTTCAGACTTCATAATGCCATGCACACGGTCAAGCAGTCCAGTGCCAGAGGCAGCAAAGAAAAGCCAAAACATCAGGGAACCTCCGCCATGTTTGACTGTAGGGACCGTGTTCTTTTCTTTGAATGCCTCTTTTTTTCTCCTATAAACTCTATGTTGATGCCTTTGCCCAAAAAGTTCTACTTTTGTCTCATCTGACTAGAGGACATTCTACCAAAACGTTGTAGGCTTTCTCAGGTAAGTTTTGGCAAACTCCAGCCTGGCTTTTTTATGTCTCGAGGTAAGAAGTGGGGTCTTCCTGGGTATCCTACCATACAGTCCCTTTTCATTCAGACGCTGACGGATAGTATGGGTTGACACTGTTGTACCATCGGACTGCAGGGCAGCTTGAACTTGTTTGGATGTTAGTCGAGGTTCCATCCTCCATCCTCCATCCGCACAATCTTGCGTTGAAATCTCTCCTCCTCATCAGGCAAGATGGATACCGCTAAAAAGAGGAAAAACAGAGTTCAGAGTAACTCTGTTGCTACATTTGTGGTGTCTCTGCAACCAGGCTGACACAAATAGTACTAAATGTATTTATATGTTTCATATCATGCTCGGAGGTAAGAGGAGGACACTTTTCTGAGACCCCCAACATACACCCAACCCATCTCAACTGCAGGCCAGAGAAGTGTCAGGCTGAAGAGACAGACCTACACGGCAATCCTCACTTCCTGGCTGGAGGGAGGAGTTAGGTTAGGGGTTGGTGGCAAGAAGGAGGAGATTTCTAGTTGAGTCTAGGCAGCTTGAGAGACAGCATGGAGCATGGAGTGAAGTGGTAGGCCGAGGACCTGGAGAGACGAATTTGCTGCAAGCTATTAAAACTGGGCAGAAGAATTTGCTGAAACAAGGGTACCAGCCCCAAATTGATCACAAATACTTCAGAACTAGTTGTTAAACTGGAGATCACTGGGCTTCAAGTACAGGGACTCACCTTGTTGACCTTCCTGGGGCTCAAGGGCTAGATAGGGTCAGAGGACAAAGAACTGTCACTCGCAGGACCCGCAGCTACCTGCCCTGCAGAGATTGGCAACCACGGACACTTAGGAGAGGAAAGGGTTAGCAAGTGTCAGAACAGGAAAAGGCAGCTGGAAGGCCATATAGACTTTGTCTCAGCAAGGTGCACTCTAATTATATATGGATCTCTGGACTGGCCAGGCTGTGCTCTTGGTGAATATTGTACCATGGCTGGGTTGTAATCCTCAACTACAAGTAAAGGGAAAGAACCACAAAGACTGTGTGTTATTTGATCCTTCATGCATCATACTGCATTACTACCCCCCTCCTCCTCTGCACCATCCCATCCGTCCCTCTACACCTTCCTAGGGATCCCTGCCCTGACTGGAGAGGGCTTACCCATTGGCTGCCCCACCATATCCCCTTGGAAGCCCCTACAGCAGCCCCTGGCCAACTATGCTCAGAACTCCAGTTGGTGTCATGAACTGTGATTCCCTTGTAAATATCCCTTTATAAAGACCGGCCAGGGCCACGACCTCTGGGGACCACCACTGTAATCCTAGACTGTCTCAGATGGTTGAGTACCCTGGCCCTTACGGTCTTGATGGGCAGAGGTTTCACCTGAATCCTGTATTTCGGAGATGTAGATGGAAATCTGAACATAAGTGCTCAGCATAGCACACAGCATAAATGTGAACTGATCCAAAATGTTCTGTCCTCCTAATTGCCATCCATAATATTCAACTCAACCCACAAAAAATCAAGTCCCCACTCAGGTCGGTCATTTGGTAAGAGAGATATAGTAGGTTTTCATGATGCTGGTTGAATAAAGGCCCTGGAAAAGCGCTATGACTCCTTATCCCCAAAAAAGAAAAAACAGCAAAATCTGCTCTCCGTAATTCAAATGCCACCTTCACTTTGGAGTAAAACATTGTGCCTAAACCACTGCTAACATCCACATAATTTGGCATTACTATAGTGAGGAAAGCTCTCTAGAGCTAGGGTCACATTACCATTATTTGCTGCACTACGGGGGTTTCGTTAAAAACCCGGAATGGTAGCACCGCGCTAACGCTGGCAATTCATCTCTGTGGTGACGGAGCCCCTCGCGCAGCTCAAATGCCAGCATCTCAGTGCCGGAGTTTGAAAGCTTGTGCTTTTTCCTAGTGGATTGGGAGTCGTGGCTTGCAGCGTCTCACGATGTGCTGGGAAAAAGCGTGAGCTTTCAAAATCCGGCACTCAGATGCAGGCGTTTGAGCTGTGCGAGGGGTAGTGTCACCATAGACATGAATTTCCAGCATTACCGCAGTGCTACCATTCCGGTAGCACTGCGCTGAGGCTACCAAATTCTAAGTTTTTAACGGAACCCCCCTGGCGCAGCCTATAACGTTAATGTGACCCTAGCATTAGGCTCCTTTCACATCAGCGTTTTTTGCTGAATGCGGCAGATCCGGCAGATTTACTAGATCTGTCGCCTGACGGCCGACTTGTGGTACACCTAAAGCAAGCTCCCATTCATTCTGTATGAGGCTTGCATCAAATGCAGCAAATGCGTTTTTTGCCGCAATTCAGCAAATCCGGCAGTTGCGGCATGTCAAAAAATTGCAGCTAGCAGCGTTTTTTTTCCCGCACCACAAGTGCCAGGTCTGCCGGAACGAGCAAACTGCACTCGGCCAGAAATATCAGCAAACCGCTGAAGTGAAAGGAGCCTTAATTTACAGGGTGTGTTAAACTTTTAACCCTTCTGACTTCCTAAAAAAATATATATGTTTCAAAAATGATGATGTAAAGTAGAAATAAGGTAGATGTTATTTTTGAACTATTTTGTATGACATAACTTTCTGGTTTTACCCCCTCAGGTCCCATGTCCCATGATGTACTTTGTAAATCATGGGCGGTCTCCCTGCCTTTGATATGGGCCCATACGCTATGCCCACATCATACCCAACATGTCTGCTAATCTGATCATGTGCTTTAGCAGGTGCCTTTGGAATGGATATCCACCCACATATGTTAATCAGTTAAATCCTGTTGTCAAACTCTGACACAGGGATTTTACACTAACCGGCAGGGGGCATGTCATTCTCCATTCCCATTGGTGGCCCCAGGATGTGACTGCAGGTTGCCGATGTGTTGTCATGACAGCCAGAGGTCAGGTGATGACCCCCTTGTCTCCTATTACAATCCTCCTGTGTGCCAGCATTCACATGGAATGATGATTTCTGATGTACAGAGCACAAGCGATTGGATTATTGATCACAGATTCAAGTCCCCTAAGAGGACTAGAAAAAAACTGTAAAAAGTAACAAAAAAGTTTTTTAAAATACGGACCGTCCCACAAAACTTCAAATAACCCCACTTTTGTCCCATTGACAATAAAACAATAAAAATAAAATATACACATATTTGGTATCGCTGCATTCAGAAATGTCCAATCTATAAATATATAATTAAATTAAACTGATTGGTAAACATCGTAATGAGACAAAAATAAAAATGCCAGAATAACAGTTTTTTTTACTTCTGCAACAACAGAAAAAAATATAATAATAAACAATCAAAGCAACGTATATACCCATATATATGTGTATACCAATAAAGACATTATCTCGGGACTCAAAAAGTAAGCCCTCACACAGCCCAAAATCCCCAAAATGTAAAGCGTTAAGGGCCTGGGAAAGTCATGACACAAGCAAGATTTTTATTTTTCAAAATTTCACTTAAATAAAACAGAAATTATACATATTTGGTAGCTACGTAATTGTACTGACCTGGAGAATCATACTACCAAGTCAGTTTTATGGTAGAATGAATGTTATAAATAAAAAAAAAAAAAAAAAAACTATTACATAGTTTCACTTTTTTTCTATTTCTTAATCATGTGATAAAATGAATGGTGTCATTCAAAAGTACACTTGATCCTTCAAAAATCAAGCCCTCACACAGCTATATCGAAGGAAAACTAAAAATATTATGGCACTTGGAATAAGGGGAGTAAAAAACTACATAATAATGCAACGGTGTGGTTTCAGTCACCACTCAGTGCAAAGCCCCTGGTACTGACTGACAGCTGTCTTTGTACTGATATTGGCTTCAGTGCAGGGAGTGAGGTTATAGCTTCCCATGTGGGTCTTATTTTTTCCTGTGCACTCTCCGGGGAGGGTGGGGGGGTCATTTGCGCTCGGCCTGGACTGCCTTTTCCAGGGACAGCATCCTGTTCTGGAAACTTCTCTTTTCAGGGGCCCGATGGACTTTTGCACCTTTGGATGGAATTGGCCGGTCTTCAATTTTGTGCTACGCCACAGTCTGCCATGCCACTATCCATCTTGGATTTTGTCATGTTCAATAAAGTTGCTGTTTCCATCTGTGTACCGATCTTGAATTTGCCATTTGCAGGGGTCCTTGGTGTTGTTTCCCGCTTCTTTGAAAGCAAAGGCCCGTCCTGTCGACTGTGCCAGTTGTGAGTGTGGCCCGGGGTGGTAGTCTTTGGTTAGTTGCTTGGTGTTCTGGTGGCTAAGGCCAGTTAAAGTGATCCACGCTGGATGTGTAGACTTGGGTTGTGCAAGCCATACCTGTTTTTAGGCCTTCGGCAAGGCCAGGGTTCTTCAGCAGGAGATCAACACACTCGGATACATTTGTCTTTTTACAAGTCTTTAACTCAATCAATGGCACTGTACTGCAAACATTTCAATAAGATGCATACAGCATTTCAACAGTCTTTTCACAATACTTTCAGCATTGCGGTGTACATCTTAACTCTAGGCTGCTGAATAGTTCCTGATATGTTGGATGTTATCTATCCATTCTCCTCCACTCTAGCAAACAGAACTGAGTTGCCAGGTAAAGTCATTAAGTCCTCCCTGCCAAGGGTCTTGCTCGTCCCACCCACAGGAACGCATACTAAGTAACAATGCAAACCACCTGACTAGCCTGATCTTATATCCGTTGCTGTGCTGACCTGTTCGTTCAGGTCAATGCCAAGTCTCTGCTCCCAGACCCATATCATTGGAGTCAGGCCTTTTGACAGAGGAACCTCTGGGAGTTTTGGCCTGAAACTTCAGACTGCAGGACAGAGCACATCTCTGACAACATCTCCATCTGAAGTACTTTCAGGTACTCTGTTCCCTCCATCAACAGATAATGTGGTAACTGATGCCACGAGCACCCACTTATAGTGGCCTAGATATTTTGTCTGGCTTGCGCACTACTACTTGCTGTTTCCTGACTACTAATGCCCACTAACTATCTGACTAAACTAAGATGGATTCTCCATTCTAAGCCTAGAGCAGGGGTAGGGAACACCAGGCCTCAGACATTGCATGTTTTCAGGATTTCCTCAGTCATGCACAGGTGATAATTGAATCACTTGTACTAGTGATGATTCCAGCCCCTGTGCAATACTAAGGAAATCCTGAAAACATGCACTGTATGCAGCTCTTGAGGCCTGGATTTCCCTATGCCTGGTCTAGCGGCTAACTTCAGCTCCATCCCAAATGGGTTAGTCCCATAAATTAACTACTGCTTGCCCTACAGACCTGTAGCTGAACAAGCTTGCCCAATCATTTCCCTATATGGCCCATCTTATCCTAAGTGTAAAGTGACATGATATACTATGCATATATCTTATGCTCTATATATGAGTACAACATATTGCATTACAATATTACATGACATAAATCACACAGTGAGGTTGGTGTCTTTAGGGCAGGAGCGTTCAAGTAACGACCACCCCTTACAATTACACAGCTAAACCTGGTATCATTATGAATTTTGCTGGTATTTTCTTTTAAAAATGTTAGAAAAGTAATTGAGAAAAAGTAATTTTTACCTAATACAGACAGACACTGGATTGATTTTGAATATATAGGTGAGCACTTTAATTTACCTCTCTTCTATTTTCCTTGATTTAATTACCGTATATACTAAAAACAGATATAAACGAATAGGAAGTTGTGTACTTTTAATTCTAATTACATCATTCAGTTGAGTCATATGATTCCATTAGCTGTAAGGCTTTAACTTGACAAGTTATAAAATATATGGGTGCTCATCTTAATGCTGTAACTCATAGTGTATGGGGATGATTAGTTGTGGCTTTCTGAAGACCTTTTATGCTAAGTTACTGCTCAGTGAATCTGCGCACTCAGCATATGCATCTGTCAGGATGATTTAGGGAATTACAAAAACAAGCCAAAAGCTGTGTCATATTTCCAAATTTAGACAAATAGATTTTCACTTTGTGTAATTTGCAAATCATTTTAATTTTACACTTTAGCTTGACCTTATACCTTCATAGTCACCTGCAACAATTTCTGCTTTTCGCAAATCTATACTCTTTGCTATTTTCTGAAAATCCTCTAGCACTTGACTCATAATTCTCTCAGTGATGTGTCCCTTTAAATGAGATGTCAAAGCTTCTGATTTACTGGCTTAGCATAGCTTACCTTGACATGACTGTATCAGAAAAATCACCTTTTTTTGATTTACCATTACCCTTGTTACAAGGTCAATGAGATTTTCACCTGTTACAGCTTAGCACATGCCTAAATGTTCTTGAAATACTAAACCTAAGAGTTGAATGTAAACTAATATAATACCATATAATATGATGAAGTATTTCAGAAAATTAAGAAATTAATTTGATTTTAAGCAAATAGTTCAGACGTGCCGAAAATATAAAAAAAATAAGTGTTAATATTCATCTATGTTTTTGTATATTGCCATATTATACCGTATGACAAACTGCAAACATTTGGCAAAGCTTTGCAGTGGAATGGGTATACAGAGGCATATTTTGTACAGTTGAAGCAGTATGTATTATCTAGTGGTAAACATTTTTAATTAATTTTAAAATAATATTATTCACTTGAGATATAACAATTTATTGGATGTTGTTAGAATTTTGCTGAATTCAATTCTGTTCAAACAAGTATAGATAAGTACTGCAATAGTGGTGTCTCTGGCTTGCACTCTCCACCATGGAGACTCTGCAGAAAAGAAATCACCTCTCCTTCTAAACACCTCCTGCTTCCACTTTACAAATGAAGAAGACAATGGATAAAGATCTGATGCCACTTGTCCTCGTAAAACAATGTCCTTTTATTTAAAGATTCATGTCATATAAAATCATATATGTCCAGACCCAAGGAGGTCCCTCCAGATGCATTTCGGGACTTGGTGTTCCTTAATCATAGGCCTACAATTAACCCTCCATCAGGAATAATGCCTTCACTAACACGTTCAGGTTCAATGACCCTGTCAGGCACAGGCTAGAAAAATAGCTATAATACTTCAATTTCTCAATTTCACTGCTCTAAAAGGGATCAGTGACCTTCATGTACAGTGCCTTGTGAAAGTATTTGGCCCCCTTGAATTTTTCAACCTTTTGCCACATTTTAGGCTTCAAACAAAGATATAAATTCTAATTTTTTGGTGAAGAATCAACAACAAGTGGGACACAATTGTGAAGTGGAATGAAATTTATTGGATATGTTATTTTCAATCATTTTTATTGGGGAAAAGTGTTGCAGCAGGTACAGTCTATGCATGTCATCGAATACACAATGTCAATATACAAAGGTAAATAGGTTACAGTTGGAGTACATCTGTGCCGTTGAGGGCATTTTACCTGCCAACGCGGGGCGTGGGTGAGCAAGGATAGCTTTAACTCTTTCAGGGGTGCGAGGTTTGGGGTGCGAGGTTTGGGGTCCGAGTGGGGTAGGTAAACAGGTGAGTGGGAAGGCTAGAGGGAGGGTGTGTGGGTAGGGAGGAAGCAAGAGGGGTAGGGGAGAGCGTAAAAGGAGCAGATGGGGGGGAATACGATAGGCATATCAAAGGGCAAATTGACAAGCTAGGTACTAGGCAGGTCCAGGACCTGGGGGGGGCGTGTTTGCTCACCCGAGCCATGGTGCGGGCCAACACGACAAGACCATATCCGAGGTGTGGCGATTCTGGTGGCCGCATGGCCCAGTGGTGTTGGGGGGGGTGCCCCTGTAGTGGCGGCCTCTGTCCATACGGTAGGTTGTGGCCGTTGGTGGGGGAGTGTGGAGGGCAGATCTTCCCATTGGGGTTGGGACCCTTCCTTCGGTGCCCCCTGCTCCTTGGGGCCCCCCCCTTGCCCGGTACCGTGGCTGTCGTTCTCTGGGTGTTTGGGTCTCACACCCACCCCCTCGTATGTCGGGCCACTCTGTGATGTGGATCCCTGCTGCCGGGATCCCCAGGTTTTTTAGAAACGCGGGGATGTCCCTCAGGTGTGAGATCACGAAAGACTGGCCATCTCTGCGGACCTGAAGGCGGAAGGGGAAGCCCCATGAGTACGGGACTTCCCTTCTGCGGAGCTCCTCTAGCAGGGGTCTGAGGGCTCTACATTTCTGGAGTGTGCGGCGGGACAGGTCCTGCATGATTTGGATCGGTTGGCCTTGGAATAATATATGGTCCTGACCCCGGGTCTTAGTTAGTATGTCCTCCTTGGCTTTGTAGCTATGGACTCTGCAGATTATGTCCCTGGGTCTAGCTCCTTCTAGAGGTGGGAGGGCCAAGGATCTGTGGGCCCTGTCAAATTCCATGGGTGTGTTGTCAGGCTTGTGGCGGGCAGAGTTGAGGAACCCCCGAAGTGTGGTATCTAGGTCCCCGGCGGGGATGGTTTCTGGTAGGCCTCAGACCCTGATGTTATTCCGCCTGTCGCGGTTCTCTAAGTCCTCCATTGAGTCCATCAAATGCTCGATTGTTGATGTTTGGAGGGAGACCTGACGTTCTAGGGCGTTCAAGCGGCAAGTTAGCCAAGCTATGATGGATTCAGAGGAGTTGACTCTCCTTCCCAGCTGCTGGCATTCCTCTTTGAGTGTTGCCGCCTCTACCCTGAACGAGGATTCTATCCTAATGAGGAAATCCTCCATCTCCTCCTTGGTCGGGATGTAGTGAATGCGGGCTCTTAGGTCCTCCCAGGCCCCTCTGTCTGCTGCTAGGGTAGTTGGGTGGGTCTGCGGGGTCGCGATAGGGCCTGGGTAGCCAGGGGCAATGCCAGTGGGGGGGCCAAAATAGGGCCAAACAGTGAGCGGTGCGACCTGGATGTTGGTGGGCCATGGGTGTCTCTGGGGCCCCTGCTGCCAATGTGTTATGGTGTAGGGCCCTCTAGGGGTGCAGGGTTGTGGGCTGCCTGGCCCCTCCGCTTCAGCTGTGGGCTCTAGGCTTCTGTTGCTTGCTGGGCTTATGGGACCATTCACCCCCGCCCTCCAGTTACCTTCTCTGTCGGTTGTGGTCCCTGTAGGGTGCGGGGGTCCGTGTTGCATTGTTTGGACTCCCCTCTGTGGCTGTGTTCTTGCTGCCTGAGGAGTCCAGGGCCTGCGATGCCAGCCGGCGACCTCTGGAGGGGGCTTTATCTCAGCAGTGTGTGCTGAGAGTCGCGGTGGGGCCGGGGCCTCCTTCTGTGGATTGCAGGGCTCCCTTGTTGCCTCCAGGGTCTTTGGCCGTGCTTCCGGGAGCCGGTGTGGCTGGAAGGTGTCCTCCGGAGAGTGCCGGCCTCTCTCAGGGTGTCGGGGGTGCTGTGGTGATGTCGGGTTCCGATCTGCTGCAGCTTGCAGCACGTGCGGCCCCTGTCCCTCCTGCAGTTCGGCCGGGTGGAGCGGGCCGGAGGTGCCGGGCGGATACTGTGTGGTCGCTGCATGCCGGGGGAGATCCCTATCCTGCTCCACGGGGCTCCGGGCGTCTTTTCCGGTGGCTGGTTTGTGGGATCCTGCAGGTTCGGGCCCCGCGTGTTCTGCCTGCATGCCGGCGTTGTGGTCCTCCTCCCTCCTGCCCGTGCTCCTCAAGAAGCGTTTGATTCCAGGTGCTGCGGTCACCGAGGAGCCCGGGCGGGTGCTGGCCCCTTTGCCTCTATGTCTCCCTGGCATGTGGTGCCCGTGCAGTCACTTTTGCAGGGGAATTTAGTGCTATTCCCGGCGTGGGGAGCAGGAGCTCGTGGCTCAGCTGCTACTACCCACCATGGCCGGACGAAATTTATTGGATATTTTAAACTTTTTTAACAAATAAAAAACTGAAAAGTGGGACATGCAATATTATTCAGCCCCCTTGAGTTAATACTTTGTAGCTCTACCTTTTGCTGCGATTACAGCTGCAAGTCACTTGGGGTATGTGTCTATCAGTTTTGCACATCGAGAGACTGAAATTCTTGCCCATTCTTCCTTGCAGAACAGCTGGAGCTCAGTGAGGTTGGATGGAGAGCGTTTGTGAACAGCAGTTTTCAGCTCTTTCCACAGATTCTCGATTGGATTCAGGTCTGGACTTTGACTTGGCCATTCTAACACCTGGATATGTTTATTTTTGAACCATTCCATTGTGCTTTATGATCGGGATCATTGTCTTGTTGGAAGATAAATCTCCGTCCCAGTCTCAAGTCTTTTGCAGACTCCAACAGTTTTTCTTCCAGAATGGTCCTGTATTTGGCTCTGTCCATCTTATCATCAATTTTAACCATCTTCTCTGTCCCTGTTGAAGAAAAGTGGGCCCTATGATGCTGCCACCACCATGTTTGACAGTGTTTTGAGGGTGATGAGCTGTGTTGCTTTTACTCCAAACAGATCTTTTTGCAATGTGCCCAAAAAGTTCTATTTTGGTTTCATCTGACAAGAGCACTTTATTCCACATGTTTGGTGTCTCCCAGGTGGCTTCAAATGAGACTTTTTATGGATATCTTTGAGAAATGTCTTTCTTCTCGCCACTCTTCCATAAAGGCAAGATTTGTGCAGTTTACGACGGACTGATGTCCTATGGACAGACTCTCCCACCTCAGCTGTAGATCTCTGCAGTTCATCCAGAGTGATCATGGGCCTTTTGGCTGCATCTCTGATCAATCTTCTCCTTGTTTAAGATGAAAGTTTAGAGGGACGGCCGGGTCTTGGTAGATTTGCAGTGGTCTGATACTCCTATTTCAATATGATCGCTTGCACAGTGCTCCTTGAGATGTTTAAAACTTGGGAAGTCTTTTTGTAGAAAGTGCACATAATCAGGTGCAAAAAAACCCAATTTACTTGCCATAAAACTAATAGCTCTAAAAGTACACACATTTCACAACTCCCGCTAAATAGCCCCCAGCTTTCAATGCATGACTATTTTTAAAAAGTAAATTTAGGGGTAAAAGCTTAATTTTTAGGTACCTAAAATGGTATTAGACATATATCCATTTAGAATTAGAAGTTAAAGGTTCACCAGAAAAACACATTTGCAGAGCAAAGAGCAAGAATTGCACATCATTTTTTTATGTAGTGTTGCCACATGTTTTTTTTTGCCTTCCTCTGGATCAACATGTTAGACTATGGGTTGAACTAGATGGACTTAAAGGCTCCCTTCAAAAAACTATGTTACTAAGTCACTATGTGTTGGGCAGATTGCATTATGACATTTGTGACATTCATAATTAGAAAGCCTTCTGTGTCTGCTTTCTATCAACATTCGCTGGTCCTACTTAATGTTGATGTTTTCTGACCATGCACCCTCCCCCGCTCTGTAGCCATGTTGAGACTCTTCATTTTATTGTAGCTTAGGTCCTTGACACACCCATACATGCAGGTTTTTAATTGCACTTAGTGACATAGACATCCATACAATTTATGCTGCAGGTAGAGGATAGGACCTGGTAAGATGAGAAGCCTTGATTCTGGTTACCGGGCTCACATGCTTTGGCCATCGCATCAGCTAAGTTCTCATTTTTTTTCTTTGTATCATGAAGCTGTTTTCCGCTATGCCTTTATGCCCCATTCATACTTGAACAGCTTTACATATAACCATGCCATAGCATTCATTAGCCTGTATGCTAAAATCAGTTGTTCCTGACAGAGGGTTAAGGAACACCGTACCTTTGGGTACAAACGTATATGTTTTTATATGACATGAATCTTTAACCCCTTAAGGACCGAGTCACTTTGCAGCTTAATGACCAGACCATTTTTTGTAATTCTGACCACTCTCCCTTTATGAGGTAATATCTCTGGAACGCTTCATTGGATCCTAGCGATTTTGAGATTGTTTTTTCGTGACATATTGGGCTTCATGTTAGTATTAAATTTAGGTCGATAATTTTTGCGTTTATTTGTGAAAAAATAAAAAATTTGGCAAAAATTTTGAAAATTTAGCAATTTTCGAATTTTTTATTTTTATTCTGCTAAACCAGAGAGTTATGTGCCACAAAATAGTTAATAAACAACATTTCCCACATGTCTACTTCACATCAGCGCAATTTTGGAAGAAAAAAAAAAATTTGGTAGGACGTTATAAGGGTTCAAAGTTCATCAGCAATTATTCATTTTTCCAGCAAAATTTACAAAACCAATTTTTTAGTGACCACATCACATTTGAAGTCCCTTTGAGGGGCGTACATGACAGAAAACACCCAAAAGTGACACCATTCCAAAAACTGCACCCCTCAAGCTACTCAAAACTATATTCAAGAATATTATTAACCCTTCAGGTGCTTCACAGGAACTAAAATAAAGTTGAAGGAAAAAATGGACATTTTAATTTTTGTAACAAAAATGTTCTTTTAGCCTCAATTTTTTCATTTTCACATGGGCAACAGGATAAAATGCATCGTAAAATTTGTTGGGCAATTTCTCCTGAGTACACCGATACCTCATATGTGGTCATAAACCACTGTTTGGGCGCACGGCAGGGCTCAGAAGGGAGGGAGCGCAATTTGAATTTTAGAGCCAATTTTCCATTCAAAAAGTGAAATGGCGCTCCTTCACTTCTGAGCCCTGCCGTGCGCCCAAACAGTGGTTTATGACCACATATGAGGTATCGCTGTACTCAGGAGAAATTGCCCAACAAATTTTGGGATGTATTTGATCCCTTTGCCCATGTGAAACTGAAAAAATGTAGGCAAAAAGAATTTTTTTGTGAAATAAAAGTGTTTTTTAATTTAACATATCTAGATGCATAGTGAGCACTTTCTACCCCCAGGTGCTTCACAAATTGATCTGTAAAGATGAAAAAGAAAATTTGTGTGGAAAAAAAAAGTGCTTTTTCATTTTTATTGATGAATTTGTGAAGCATCTGGGGGTTCAAAGTGCTCACTATGCATCTAGATATGTTCCTTAGGGGGTCTAGTTTCCGAAACGGGGTCACTTGTGGGGGAGCTCCAAAGTGGAGACACACCGGGGCCCTCCAAACGCGACATGGTGTCCGCTAACAATTTGAATGGAAAATGAGCTCAAATTGTTAGCGGACACCATGTCGCGTTTGGAGGGTCCCTGTGGGTCTCCACATTGGAGCTCCCACACATGTGACCCCATTTTGGAAACTAGACCCCCAAAGGAACATATCTAGATTCATAGTGAGCACTTTGAACCCCCAGATGCTTCACAAATTGATCCATAATAATGAAAACAGAATTTTTTTGTGGAAAAAAAAGTGCTTTTCATTTTTACTGATGAATTTATGAAGCATATAGAGGGTTCAAAGTGCTCACTATGCATCTAGATATGTTCGTTCTGGCGTCTAGTTTCCACAATGGGGTCACTTGTGGGGGAGCTCCAATGTGGAGGCACACGGGGACCCTCCATACGCGATATGGTGTCCGCTAACAATTTGAGCTCATTTTCCATTCAAATTGTTAGCGGACACCATGTCGCGTTTGGAGGGTCCCTGTGGGTCTCCACATTGCAGCTCCCCCACAAGTGACCCCATTTTGGAAACTAGACCCCCAAAGGAACGTATCTATATGCATAGTGAGCACTTTGAACCCCCAGGTGCTTTACAAATTGATCCGTAAAAATTAAAAAAGAAACTTTTTGTGGAAAAAAAGTGCTTTTTCATTTTTATGGATGAATTTGTGAAGCATCTGGGGGTTCAAAGTGCTCACTATGCATCTAGATACGTTCCTTAGGGGGTCTAGTTTCCAAAATGGGGTCACTTGTGGGGGAGCTCCAATGTGGAGACACACCGGGACCCTCCAAACGCGACATGGTGTCCGCTAATATTTTGAATGGAAAATGAGCTCAATTTGTTAGCGGACACCATGTCGCGTTTGGAGGGTCCCCGTGTGTCTCCACATTGGAGCTCCCCCACAAGTGACCCCATTTTGGAAACTAGACCCCCAAAGGAACGTATCCTGATGCATAGTGAGCACTTTGAACCCCCAGATGCTTCAGAAATTCATCTGTAAAAATGAAAAAGCACTTTTTTTCCACAAATAATTTCTTTTTTCATTATTACGGATCAATTTGTGAAGCATCTGGGGGTTCAAAGTGCTCACTATGCATCTAGATATAATCGTTTGGGGGTCTAGTTTCCAAAATGGGGTCACTTGTGGGGAGCTCTAATGTGGAGACACACAGGGGCTCTCCATATGCAACATGGTGTCCACTAACAATTGGAATTGTTAGCGGACACCTTGTAGGATATGAAGAGCCCCTATGTGCCTAAACATTGGAGCTCCCCCACAAGTGACCCCATTTTGGAAACTAGACCACCCAAGGAACGTATCTAGATGCATAGTGAGCACTTTGAACCCCCAGGTGCTTCACAAATTGATCTGTAAAAATGAAAAAAGAAACTTTTTGTGGAAAAAAAAGTGCTTTTTCATTTTTCTGGATGAATTTGTGAAGCATCTGGGGGTTGAAAGTGATCACTATGCATCTAGATACGTTCCTTCGGGGGTCTAGTTTCCAAAATGGGGTCACTTGTGGGGGAGCTCCAATGTTCAGGCACACAGGGAGGGGCTCTCCATACCCGACATGGTTTCCGCTAACAATTGGAGCTAATTTTCTATTGAAATTGTTAGCGGACACCATGTCGCATATGGAGAACCCGTGTGCCACCAGCACAAGGGCAACTGGTAGAGTTGGGGTACAGCACCAGAAAATGCCGCCTCTAATGAATGCGCTATTTTCTTGGGTGGCTGTGGGTTGAAATTTGCAGCGTGGGGGACCCACAACATTTGAGTCTCTCCACGCTGAGGATTCCAGTCAGCCAGCTACCAAGTTGTACATGGCTGGCTACAAATACAGCTCCGCCATATTTTTGGTCCAGCCAGGTACAACTTGGCAGCTACAGACTGCCAGCAACCCCCAGCTGTCTCGTTGTACCTGGCTGCAACCAAAAATACAGCGAAGCCCATTTTTTTTTTATTTCTAGAACTAATTCTAGAAAAAAAAAATGACGTAGGGCTCCGCCATATTTTTGGTCCAGCCAGGTACAACTTGGCAGCTACAGACTGCCAGCAACCCCCAGCTGCCTCGTTGTACCTGGCTGCAACCAAAAATACAGCAAAGCCCATTTTTTTTTTATTTCTAGAACTAATTCTAGAAAAAAAAATGACGTAGGGCTCCGCCATATTTTTGGTCCAGCCAGGTACAACTTGGCAGCTACAGACTGCCAGCAACCCCCAGCTGCCTCGTTGTACCTGGCTGCAACCAAAAATACAGCGAAGCCCATTTTTTTTTATTTCTAGAACTAATTCTAGAAAAAAAAAATGACGTAGGGCTCCGCCATATTTTTGGCCCAGCCAGGTACAACTAGGCAGCTGGGGGCTGGAATCCTCAGCATGGAAAGGCCCAATCGTTCTGGGCCCCCCATGCTGCGAATTGCAGCCCGCAGCCGCCCCAGAAAATGGCGCATTCATTGAAGCGCCATTTTCTGGCGCTGTACCCATGCTCTTCCAGTTGCCCTGGTGCCGGTGGCAAACTGGGTAATAAAGGGGTTAATGCCAGCTTTTTATTGGCAGCTGGCACTAAGCCCGAGATTCATAATATAGGGCCAATGTTAGACCCGCCATTAGGAATCTTTGGTAAATAGTCAGAAAATACACACATAGAAAAATCTTTTTATTTGAAAAAAAAACACAAACAAAATTCGGACTCCATCTTTATTATAAAGATCCGACGTAGTCCACAACGAAGGTCCCACGACGCTCGATCGCCTCCGACGTAGTCCACAACGAAGGTCCCACGACGCTCGATCGCCTCTGCTCAATCCAGAGACTGCAGCAAGGGATCAAGTGTCCTCTTCCTACAGTCTCAGGGGTCAGAGTTATGGTGCACTGTATGACAATGATCAGTTATACAATGCACCATGACTATGATCCCAGAGACTATAACAGGAGGACACTTGATCCCTTGTTGCACCCATCCATCCACCTATGCACCCATCATCCACGCACGCACATCCACGTACGCACATCCACGTACGCACATCCACGTGCTGACATCCACGCATGCACACAACCACGCACGCACATCCACGCATGCACACATCCACGCACACATGCTGACATCCACGCACATCCACACACACATCCACATCCACGCACATCCACGTACGCACACATCCACGTACGCACACATCCACGCACGCACATCCACACACGCACATCCACGCACGCACATCCACGCACGCACATCCACGCACGCACATCCACGTACGCACATCCACGTACGCACATCCACGTGCTGACATCCACGCACATCCACGCATGCACACATCCACGCACGCATGCTGACATCCACGCACATCCACACAGACATCCACGTACCTCCACATCCACGCACATCCACGTACGCACACATCCACGTACGCACACATCCACGCACGCACACATCCACGTACGCACATCCACGCACGCACATCCACGTACGCACATCCACCTACGCACATCCACGTGCTGACATCCACGTACGCACATCCACGTACGCACATCCACGTACGCACATCCACGTACGCACATCCACGTACGCACATCCACGTACGCACATCCAAGCACGCACATCCACCCACGCACACACCCATCCATCCACCCACCCATCCATCCACCCATCCACCCATCCATCCACCCACCCACCCATCCATCCATCCATCCACCCATCCATCCACCCATCCATCTATTCATTCATTCATTCATTCATTCATTCATTCATTCATTCTTACCCACCGATGGATGAGGAGGAGAAGCCCCTGAGAAGAGGAGGGGCCACACCGGAGACTGCAGAGGAGGAGCGGAGGCCGAGGAGCCCGTGCAGCCCGCCGGAATAGGTGAGCGGGGCTTGGGGGGGGGGGGCAGGGGGTTGGATGGGGTAGCAGCTGGGGGGGGTACGAGCAGGGGGAGGGGGCCCTGCACCTGGACCGGCGGGCGCATGAGCCCGCGGGCAGAAAATGAAACATGGAGGAGAGAAGGAGCAGAACGGCGGGACGGGTATGGGGGGTGCAGGCACAGGGGGGAACCCGGACACAGGGGAACCCGGACACAGGGGGGGCTGGACACAGGGGGGGCGGGACAGGACATGGGGGGGGGGGGGCTGGATGGAGCGGGGGCTGGAGCCTTAGTGATAGCTGGCGGGTGCGCCGGGTGTGCAGCCCGCCGGCAGATAAATGTGATCGGGGGGGGGGGGCATGTGTCCTGGAGCGGGAGGGGGCTGAGTAGGGGGAGAGCACCCGCCGATCGGCCCCTCTAGATCTGATTGGAGAGCTCCAATCAGACCTGGAGAGGTAAATCTGTCTGAATCGCTCCGATCGGCAGTTTCAGTTTTACACTGCCGATCGGAGGGGTCCTGGGCAGGGGGGGGTTAACAGGGGTGCCCACACCTCTGCCCCTGACCCTCAGCTGTCACTGACAGCTTTTAGAATTGAACTGTCACTGTTCGTTTAGAAGCAGTGACAGTTCAAAGCCATGACGAGTATACTCGTCATGATGCGGGAACTGACATCTTTTCATGACGAGTATACTCGTCATTGGTCGTAAAGAGGTTAAATAAAGGACATTGTTTTACGAGGACAAGTGGCACCAGATCTTTATTCATTTTCTGCCCTATGTCCTTTGTCCTATTCTACGCATTGTAAATTTTGTTACCAAGTTTGTCTTCAGTAAAGTACTTAAAGTTTTACACTGTAGTGGACTACTTCTTCATGACTATACACCAGTATCCCTGCAGCTAAAGCTTACTCGGACTAAAGAAGTGCTGGAGTAATGGGACAAAGTATGTGATCTTCCACAAAGTGTTTATGTGGCATTTCGGGACGAGTGCGGACAAATCCTTGACCAGGACGACTACTCCGACCCTCACAACGTCCAACCCCACCCCAATCGCACTCCCTGTGGCTGGCAGGTGGTGGAGTGGGTTCCCCTGCCTCCTCCTGGGTCCCCTGCATGCCTGTCACGCTGCAATGGTTATTATGATTACAGCAGTAACAAATATGTCCGTGTCATTTCCTGTCTTGTAACATCTATATACAGTCATGAACTAAAGTGTTGGCATCCTTGATATTATTCCAGAAAATGGAGCATTTCTCACAAATATATTGTAATTACATGTTTTATTATACATATGTTTATTTTCTTTGTGTGTATTGGAACAACACACACAAAACAAAGACAAAACAGGCACATTGGACATAATTTCAGACAAAACACAAAATTGTTGGTACCTTTCTAAAATGTTCCAGTACACAGGAGGCAGTAGACACGTGTATGACAAAATACATAATTTTCTTTAAGAAATACTTTATTTCCTGGAACAATTTCAAGGGTGCCAACACTTTTTGCCATGACTGTAATGTGTATTATAATATATATATGAAAAATATATGTGGAACAGCACAAAAAAGAAAATAATTTGGGTGCAAGCCCTCCTACCATAAATCCTTAGGTGTAGATATTAAGAAAAAATTAGCAGCACATCACTTTTAAAGGATGTGCTGCTGCTCATTTTTTCATATGTAAATATATATATATATATATATATATATATATATATATATATATATATATATATATATGCATTTTTTGCAATTGTTTTTGAGCCACTTCTTTTGATAACTTTATGAAATAAAATCTCTTAATATTACTTTTTTTTAGCCATAGTGTAATGGTATACAGAAATATATCTATATACTACTTAATTATGACTGTAACAAAAAGAATACTATTTAATACTGATAAATAAGATAATTTGAATGGAAATTAATTCTGCTCAAACTTTACAAAAATTCTCTTTTAGGGTGCTTTCACACTGTGGCTTTTTTAAAAAATGCGGCAGTTACGGTAAAAAAAACGCGGTTGACGGTGTTTTTTCACAGCCGCATCTGCCGAAACCGCACTTACCATGGCTGCCGCACACTTACCGCAAGCTCCATAGACAATGCATGGGGCTTGCCGCAAGTGTGTCACAACCGTGGCCATTATGCGGTAACTGCAGTAGATGCGTTTTTTTTTACCGTAACTGCTGCATTTTTTAAAAAAACACAGTGTGAAAGGGGCCTAAGTCTGACTTTTTTTCGATTTGTTCCTCGTGAATTAAGCCAGATTGACACCAGCTGCAGAGACCATTTTTCTGAACCATAGAATGCTAAGGAACAGAATAATGGTAGCTCAAATTTGAGCACTACAGTCTACAAATCCCACCAAGAACAACATCTGCAAGGTATGTTCTCCCTGCGTTTGCATGGGTTTCCTCTGGGTACTCTGGTTTTCTACCATACTGCGAAGACATACTGATAGGGAATTTAGAATATAAGAATATAACGGGGACGGTGATCATAATTTCTGTAAAGCATTGTGGAATTAATAGTATTATATAAGTGAGTAAAAAAAAAAAATATATATGCCCCCAAAGCCTGCAATCCATCCTTCATGCTTCTTTTTTGCCTTGCCCTGTTGCACACCCCCTTTTTTGTCTTTACTCCAGGCTCTGGCTTCCAGCTAAGCTAGACCTCTATTTATTGTGTGCTGTACAGTCACAGTGCACCTCTTGAGTCAGTCACCTGAGTGATGGCACAGAGTATGGTGTCATCAAAGGCCTAGTCGAACTGGAACGTGATGAAAATTCAAGTCAACATAGTTGAGGTGGGCTACAAGATGAAGTTAACCATGTCTTGCTGCCTACCTCAAATAGGAGTATAAGGAGGAAAATGATGCATTACTGAGCACACTGTGACTTTCCGCCTGCATCAAGTTAGTTTGTCTTGTTTGTGGAGGTTCGGACATAAGCCCTGACTGAGCTACTGAACGTATGGCCAAACATGATGTGGACACATCCTGAGGGAAAGGAAATCTAGAGCTCATACTGCTGTCAAGTTCAGCCAACACAATTAGTACATGATATCTGCTCTTCAGAGAAATGAAAGAAGTATTTCCAGTGCGGTTGCATAGTCTGGTGGGTGTGGTTGGGGTGGGTTCATAAAAACAACCTTGAGAGTTAAGAAATGGAAGAATAGCACAGGTGTAATGCACTATATAGCATTGTACATTTATATTATATTCTGAACAAAACATACACTTTAAGTCTAAAAGAAGTTGTCAGGAATCAAATTTTTAGAATTTTTTATACATGATTTTGAGTTGCTTATTAAGAAAATTAAAATATTGCAAACATGACAAATTGAGCAAAAATAGAACTTGCAAAGTAATGACAGCGCCTAATTAATGATTAAAGCATCTCTGTCCATAGATGGCAGCATAGCTATGCAAAAGCTAAATCAAAGAAAATTCAGGGAGAAAATGAGTTACCACAGACAAAATATAATTTCATAGAGCAAAAAGAACAAGTTTATTCTGTACTTTAATAAATCAATTCAAACATTGTTCTTTCCAGACCAATAATACAATACTGGGTCACACATTCAGTCGTTTTCCA
Source organism: Allobates femoralis (assembly GCA_033576535.1). Classification (NCBI taxonomy): domain Eukaryota; kingdom Metazoa; phylum Chordata; class Amphibia; order Anura; family Aromobatidae; genus Allobates; species Allobates femoralis. The sequence continues at coordinate 176,982,466 of JARQOC010000004.1, forward strand.
ATTTGCTGAATTGTATTGCTTTAATTTAAGTTTTCTCAATTGGAAAAAAAATGCTTTTAAGTCTGGTAATAAATATTTTCAGTGACATTTGGTGTGAATATAGAAAAAGTGCCATAAACCTAGGAAGATCCATAATCGTGTTTTGTCTGGACTATTTGTTTAGCTATTACTTTATGTACTTAACTTTTATTTTCCTTTTACTGTGTTGTCAAGAAAATTCATCCACTAAGCACAGAACATTCCATGGCAGTGCTACAGGGGCTAACTGGCGACGGAAACCCTGGGTGGCAAATTTTTCCGGCAGCCCTGACGACCGGGGGGAGGGGGGGTGCTGTCGGTAATTTACAACGGCCCGTCTCAGTCCCTCCAGCCCTTAGGTGAGGACCGGGGGTGGGGGAGGGGGAGTGCTGTCGGAAACTCTCGTCGGACCATCTCAGTCCCAGCCAGGCCCGTATTTGGAGTTCCTGCCGCCCTAGGCACTGTCGGCGGTGCAACATCGCGCCACACCCCTCTGCAGACAGGAGAAGCTAAAAGGAGTCTAGAGGCTACCATTATGGTTGGAGAAGTAGATGGTTGCTAGATGACTGCCACCATGTCACAACAAGGTTGTGACATCAGCAAGGAGGTGGCAGTCATGTTTTGGGTCGTAATCATGTGGAGAGAGCTAGATTTCCCCTATAGGGTCCATGAAGGCATGAAAAGGACCACGGCAAAGTATATATACTTTTAGACTGACCACTTTTTCTTTGTACAAAATCACCCCCATGCATGACAATGCACCATCTCTTAGTACAGAGCATAGCCCTGAGTAATTGGCTGCTATGGACATAAAAGTAGAGAAAACCATGGTGTGGCTACCAGTCTCCCCTGATCTCAGCCCTATTGAGAAACTTGGAAGTACCATTAAGCAAAAAAAATCTAAGATGCTGTAAGACATTAAAAGTCAAACCAGCAGCTCTGGGAGTCAATTCTGACATCCTGCAAACAAATGCAATCAGAAAACATCCAAAACCTGACAAGTTCAATAAATACAAGAATTGTGAAGGTGATATCAAAGAAAGGCGATATACAATATGAGACATACTGGTAGGATGTTTTCATTGTGAGCCCAATGGGGACAGTGTTGATGATGTATGTAAAGTGCTGTGGAGTTCATAGTGCAATATAAATGTAAAAAAATATTTCTTCATATGTCTTCACAATACCGGGATCTGAGGATCTTCTATTTCGAGGTCAGGGGCTCTCTGACGCCGTGTTGCTGCCTGTCTCGCTGTCTTCCTCTTTTGACACTGCAGTGCAGTGGACAAGAGAGCATTAACTGGTTAATAACAAGAAGTATGGTGTGTACTAACTGAGCTATACACCCTCCCCATACCATGTCCAGCAGACATTGTAGGATTACTATATGGATTTTATTATTACGGCACGGACACACTGGCGTGAAACTCGGATAACTGCAATGTGTGATTTTATCGCAGTGCAGTCAGTTAATCAACGTCTGAAACACATTGGCGAGTGTCGGACGCTTTTTTCTCATCCAGATTCTGGATGGGAAAAAAGTCACAACATGCTGCGACAGTCTGCGATTCATGTGTGAGACTCACCAATACAAGTCTATGAGTCCGACAAAATCATGGACCGCACACGGACCATCCGAGAGGCATCTGTTTTTTCACTGATACATTATCATTCTTCAGCTGAGACAACTGTAAAATGCTCCTGTAATTGAGTCTACAGTAATAGCTGCTGAGAAACAAAACAGATTGCACATGGATGTGATCTAAGAAAACTGTCGGACACTCGCACAGCATTTGGATGTCCCAGTGGCTAGCTACATAGACAGCCCGCCACAGCCACACACAGAGTCACAGCCACACACAGAGCCACAGCCACACACAGAGCCACAGCCACACACAGAGCCACAGCCACACACAGAGCCACAACCACACAAAAACAGCCAGCCACATAGACAGCCACATAAAGAGACACAGCCACATAGACAGCCACACACACAGACACAGCCAGCCAAACACAGACACAGCCAGCTACACACACAATATCAGCCACACACACAATCAGCCACACACATACAGCCACACACATAGCTAGCCACACACAGCCAAAGCTAGCCAGCCACACATACAGCCACACACATACAGCCAGCCACATAGACAGCCACACACACAGCCAAAGCCAGCCACACACAAGCACACACAGACACAGCCAGCCAAACACAGACACAGCCAGCTACACACACGATATCAGCCACACACACAATCAGCCACACACATACAGCCACACACATAGCTAGCCACACACATACAGCCAGCCACATAGCCACACACAGCCAAAGCCAGCCAGCCACACATACAGCCACACACATATAGCCAGCCACATAGACAGCCACACACACAGCCAAAGCCAGCCAGACACAGCCAGCCACACACACAGCCAAGCAGCCCCAGCCACACACACACAGCAGCCTGCCCAGGCTCCCCGCCACATACAGCAGCCTGCCCTGGTCCTCGCCCCCATACGTGCGCACACACACACACACACAAACAAAACCCCCATTATTGGTCTGACATTAACCCACAGTGGATAGATCCCTCTGAATCATGCAGCAATTTCAGATATCCAGTGGCATTGAGGTTTCCATTGATGAAGAATGGCCCCACTATCTTTGTACCCCATATACCACACCATGCCATCAATTTTTGTGTTCCACAGTCTTGGAGGAATCTATCCACTGTGAGCTAGGGTCCTGTCACACTTGGCGATGTTCCAGCGATCCCGACAAGGATACAATCTGGTAATGATCACTGGAACGTCGCTATGTGTTCGCTGGTGAGATATCAAACAGCCAAAGCTACTCAACGGCGCAGCAGCGATACGGCGACCCCGTCACACCCTGTCACCCAGCAGCTAGTCTGATGACTCAGACCTACATGGCTGAGTTCTGAGTCGACAACGAGGTCATTATTAAGGCATCAAACACACCGATGTGTGCTGCCCAGTGGGAACCCGACGATCAAAAAATGGTCCGGGCCATTCCGACACGATTGGCGATCTCAAAGCTGGGGGCCCAGTCGCTGTTACGTGTCAAACATAGGGAGATCCCTGGCGAGGTCACTGTTGCATCACAAAACCTGTGACGCAACAGCGATCTCGCTGTATGTGACGGGGGGCTTTAGTATTAGAGCAATAGCACCATTGTTTTTCTTATGAATTTCTCAATATGTTTGATGTGTCACATGACCCTCTTCCCATTGAAAAAAATAAAGTTGGATCCAAAATGTCTGACTTCAAAATGGCCGCCATGGTTACCACCCATCTGGAAACGTTTTTCCCCTCCCATATACTAATGGGCCACAGGAAGTTGATATTACCAACCATTCACATTTTATTTAGGTGCATCCATATAAATGGCCCACCCAGTATTATAATGCTCCACTATAGATTATAATGCAGTCTCTATGTATAATATAATGCTCCATTATAGATTACAATGCAGTCACTAGATATATTATACTTCTCCAGCATAGATTATAATGCAGCCCCTATATATTATAATGCTCCTACCATTCCCATTTTATTTGGGTGCATCCATATAAATGGCCCACCCTGTATATCTAGGGGCTGCATTATAATTTATGGTGGAGCATTATAAAATATCTAGGGGCTGCATTATACTTTATGGTGGAGCATTGTAATATATCTAGGGACTGCATTATAATCTATTTCGAAGCATTTTAATATATCTAGGGGCTGCATTATAATCTATCTCGAAGCATTATAATATATAGAGAGGCTGCATTATAGTCTATGGCGGAGCATTATAATATATCTAGAGGCTGCATTATAATCTATGGAAGAATATGGGGCTTCATTATAACATGGAGCAATATGGGGAAAGCATTATACTATGTAGGTGCTTTATAATATATAGAAGGCTATAGAGGCTTAATTATGGAGTATTATGGGTGGTGGGAATGGCTCATGCAAGGATCACACTGCACTGCCCGGATATGCTGGCTGCTCACCTGACCTGAAATTGTCAGCTGCATAGAAATACATGGAGCTGTCACACACAGGTCAAGAGAGCCACCAGGAGGTGCAATCCTTGCATGATTCATATGCTAGACACTGCACAGTACCATTTCTCCTGTCGTGTATACTCAGTGTAATCCTCAGTATCTGTATTATTCTCTATATATACACTGTATAGTACCACTTCTCCTGTCCTGTATACTGGGTGTAATCCTCAGTATCTGTATTATTCTCTATATATACACTGCATAGTACCACTTCCTCTGACCTGTATATTGGGTGTAATTCTCAGTACTTGTATTATTCTGTATATATACACTGCACAGTACTACTTCTCCTGTCCTGTATACTGTGTGTAATCCTCAATATCTGTATTATTCTGTATATATACACTGCACAGTACCACTTCTCCTGTCCTGTATACTGGGTGTAATCCTCAGTATCTGGATTAATCTCTATATACACACTGCATAGTACCACTTCTCCTGACCTGTATACTGGGTGTAATTCTCAATACCTGTATTATTCTGTATATATACACTGCACAGTACCACTTCTCCTGTCCTGTATACTGGGTGTAATCCTCAATATCTGATTCAAGATTCAAAGAAGCTTTATATGCAGGATTATATGTACATTAGTTTTGCCAAAGCAAGTGTACAAATGGGAATAGGGATATGACCTGTGGGGATGTTGGGTAGGGGCTGTAGGGAAGGTGGATGGGGCAGATCCAGGGTGGGGACTATAGAAGTCCATGGCATATCATAGTTCTCTTTCTCACTTTCTATGACATTTGCTCATATACTGCCGCTGCTATCTCCATTATATATGTTTTCTCTTCCTCCTTCATGGTGATGAAATCTAGGAAGAGATATGCGAGTCTCCTAAAATGAGTGTCCCTCACTGCTGAGTATTTGGAGCAGTGTAGCAGGAAGTGGGTTTCATCCTCCAGAGTCTCCTGGTCTGAGTGTTGGCACACTCTATCCGGGACCAAGTGTCTTTCGGTCCGCGCCGCTGCTCCAATAAGTATCAGAAACACTGGAGTGCTTTTAAACAAGATATCTTCAGTTTGTTTAAAAGCACTCCAGTGTTTCTGATACTTATTGGAGCAGCGGCGCGGACCGAAAGACACTTGGTCCCGGATAGAGTTTCACCCCCACGATTGTGGAAGTGCGGTCCCGGCTGCGGCTGCTGTGTTGAGCGATCAAGCTAGTTGTGGGCTTCACAACTGAATCAGGTGAGCAGTTTTCACACTGTATGGGATTTGATTCCTATTTAGGATAAGACCCTATGCGCATTCTCATTTTATAGATGAGTGTTGGCACAGTCTTTCTTCCCTGGGAATGTAGCTCTGTCCGTGTCAGCCAGATTCGATGGCCTGAGTATGGGCACTGAGTCTATATCAGCTCAGGATCTTGCGGTCTCTGGGGTCTGGGAGTTTCTCTAGATATGGGGCCAGTCTGTAGTCTCTTTTTAGAATCCGGTACATGGTCAGTTTCTGTGAGCTGATGATATTGTTCTTCCGGTCACTGACATACAGTACCTCTCCTGGCCTTCGTCTACCATCTTCCTGATTCCGGCTTTTTTCAGGTTATTTTGATTGGTGTTCTGGTTAGGTTTGGTTTGGGTGGGCTGTTCTGAGGGTCCTGGTTTTTCTGTTTCACCTACATGTATCAGGCCTTTATGGTGATGGGAACTTGGATTGTTCCTATGTAGGTGAGCCTGGAATGACAGCGCTCTCTTCAGGACCATTAGGTGTAAAGGGAATCTGCCCAGCTCAACCTGACAAGCTTTGTTGGAGGTGCTCCAATGGACCTGGAGAAGGTGCTTACAGAATTCCAGGTGGAATATTTTTGTTGGGCTTGAATCCCACCTTGACCAGTCTGGGTAGGTGTGAGGACTGCAGACTTCGCTGCCATACAAAAGGATTGGGGCGATGATAGAGTCAAAGATTTTTAACCAGACCATCACTGGTGGCTTCAGATGATAGAGTTTCCTTTGGATGTCATAGAAGGTTTTGCAGGCCTTGTCTTTCAGGGTCTCTATGGCTTGTTTGAAACCCCCTGACTGGTGAATCTCCAGGCCCAGGTAGGTATATTTCTGTTCCTGTAAGGGCGCAGTTGTTGAGGACAAATGAAGGGTGCTGGTCTGATCTTCTCTTTCACCTCTGGAACACCATAATGTTAGTTTTCTTTAGGATGACCAGTAGTGCCCAGGTGGAGCTGAATTTCTCTAAGACTTTCAGGTAGTCTTGGAGGCCTTTCTCGGTTGGTGACAGCAGCAGCAGGTCATCTGCATACAGCAAGAATTTTACCTGGGCGTCGTGAAGGGTGAGACCTGGGGCTGTGGAAGATTCCAGAGCGGTAGCCAGCTCGTTGATGTAAATTTTGAAGAGCGTTGGACTTAGGCTGCAGTCTTATCTGATTCCACGGCTCTACTGGAAATAAGCCGTTCTTTTACTGTTCACACTCATGCTGCAGAGGTTCTCTGTGTAGGAGCTTTTGATGACATAGTAGGTCTTTACTATTCCGCTCTCCAGCAGTTCCAGGAATATGCTCGGGTGCCACGCCGAATCAAAGGCCTTTTTAAAGTCCATTGAACGGGTGTATATCTTCCTGTTCTTTGTATTGTGGACGTGTCTCAGAATGAGGCTGGGCAGGGTATAGATGTGGTCAGTGGTGAGCTGATTCGGCATGAACCCTGCTTGGCTTTTGCTGAGGACGTTGTGCTCAGTGAGGAAACTGAGAATTCTTTTGTTCAGGATACTGTTGAAAAGTTTTCTCAAGTTGCTGCTAACACATATGCCTCTTTAAAGTTGGCTGGATCATACCTGTCCCCACTCTTTTGGATGGGTGTGATGAGGCCTTAGTTCCAGGTACGAGGGAAGTAGCCGGCCCTTAGCAAAATATTGAACAGTTTAACCATTGCAGCCTGTATTTCTGGTGGGCTGTATTTCAGCATTTCTGGTAGGATTCCATCCAGGCCACTGGCTTTTCTACATCTCATGGAAGAGATTCTCTCTGCTACTTCCTGAAATGTAATAGCTGTATCCACGGGGTTTTGGAAATTTTTGATTTTTTTTCCTAAATTGCTTTTAGTTTTGCCATTATGTTTTCCTGTTTTTGACTTTGTTCTTCATTTGGGGTGTCTTTATAGAGTTCTCTGAAGTACTGGAGCCAGATGTTGCCATTTTGGATAAGGATGTTGTTTTTCTTGTCATGTGGTTCCATAGTTCCCAGAAGGAGTTGTTTTGGAGGGCATCTTGGAGTTGGTTAAGCTTGGTAGAGATGTAACTCTGCTTCTTCTTCCTGAGGATGGTTTAGTATTGCCCTTGTATGGTGTCATAGGCTTCCCTCAGACCCGGGTGGTTGGGGTCTCTGTGTTTCTTGTTTGAGGCTGTTCTCAGGGTCTTCCATACGGCTTTACATTCTCTGTTAAACCAGCGATTGATCTGTGTTTATTTTGGTCTCTTGTAATTGACTTTTTTAAGGTCGGACAATCTGGACATTGCATAGAATATATCATAGTAACATAGTAACATAGTTTTTAAGGTTGAAGGAAGACTTTAAGTCCATCTAGTTCAACCCATAGCCTAACATGTTGATCCAGAGGAAGGCAAAAAGAACCCATGTGGCAACACTAAGCTCCACATTGGGGGAAAAGACTAATTCCCTGGATCAACGCCCTATCAAAGGATCTAGTATATATAACTGGTAATATTATAGTTTTCAAGAAAGGCAGCCAGGTCCTTCTTAAATGTTAGTAGTGACTCACTCATTACAACATCACGTGGCAGAGAGTTCCATAGTCTCACTGCTCTTACAGTAAAGAATCCACGTCTGTGATTATGATTAAACCTTCTTTCCTCCAGACTTAGAGGATGCCCCCTTGTCCCCGTCTCAGGCCTAAGAGTAAAGAGCTCATTAGAAAGGTCTCTGTACTGTCCCCTCATATATTTATACATTATTATAAGATCACCCCTAAGCCTTCGTTTTTCCAAGCTAAATAACCCCAAGTTTAATAACCTGTCTTGGTATTGCATACCCCTCAGTCCTCTAATAACCTTGGTCGCTCTTCTCTGGACCCGCTCTAGTTCAGCTATGTCTTTCTTATACACCGGAGACCAGAATTGTACACAGTATTCTAAGTGTGGTCGCACTAGTGACTTGTATAGAGGTAAAATTATGTTCTCCTCATGAGCATCTATGCCTCTTTTAATGCATCCCATTATTTTATTTGCCTTTGCTACAGCTGCTTGACACTGGACACTAAATGTGAGTTTGTCATCTACCCATACACCCAGGTCTTTTTCAGTGACAGTTTTGCTCAGTGTTTTACAATTAAGCACATAATTATACCTTTTGTTTCCTCTGCCCAAGTGCATGACTTTACATTTATCCCCATTAAAGCTCATTTGCCATTTATCAGCCCAAGCTTCTAGTTTACATAAATCCTCCTGTAATATCATCCAGGTCTTTTGACTCACTACCTCTGGATAAGGCTTGTACTAGTAGTTGTAGACGTGGTGGAGCATCCGCTGTATTTCAAGTCTGCTGGGAGCCTCTCTTTATTTTAATGCCGAAATTTTTGACCATTTATAGGATGGAGGCTGGTTGAAGCGGCCACTCTGCTGTGGCTTTTGAGTGGATGGTTTCTCTGTAGATTTCATGTACAGAAGTTTGCTGTGGTCTGACATGTGCGTTTGTGGGGTGTCTATGAAGGTGGTAATATTTGCCAGGTTCGTATCTGTAATGACTTAATCTACTACACTTCTCCCTACATGGGAGTTTAATGTATAACTTCCTAAAGAGTCTCCTTTGGTTCGTCCATTAAGAATATGAAATCCCAAGGTTTCTAGATACGTTCAGGAGCGTTTTACCTTTTGTTGACTAACTGCCATAATTGTTTCTCTCCGTGTGTACTGAGTCTTGGCCATCATTCTCTGCTCCAAATATGTAGATGTTTCCATCTGTGATCAGGAAGTCTTTCTGTCTCCCTGTTCTTGTATTCAGGTCTCCAAAGATGAGAACTTTGCCCAGGGCCTGATAATGGGCGGCTTCTCTTTGTAAGATCTCAAAGCAGTCCGGATTGAAGTAGGGGGACTGTGGCGGTGGTATGTAGGTGGCACAGAGGTGGACATCAGACTGAGAGGTGAGGATGGAGCTGCTGATTCTGATCCATATGTGGCTGCCCCCTCTCTTTACCGGCTTGATGTACTGGTGGCTCCTCTTTATACCATATCAATATTCCTCCTGAACTCCGGTCCTTTTTAATGTTTTTATTTTTCAGGGCAGGGACAGAGATTTCCCTGTTTCCAATAGGCACCAGAGATTCATTTTTGTCTCTGGTTCATGTTTCCAGAAAGATCTAAATGTCTACACCATGTTTCAAATTATTATGCAAATGTTCTTTTTCTCTGATTTTCCTAAATGGTCAGTGCAAATGACAGTCAGTGTAATAAAAGTCATCACCCGTTAGAATATACATCGAATTTTATTGAAGGAACCTGCCAATGATAACAGTATAATCTTCAAAATTAAAAAAAATCTATAAATGTACTGTTCCAAATTATTAGGCACAGTAGAGCTTCTAAACATTTCATATGTTTGAAAGAACTGAAAATGCTAATTTGTTGAATTTGCATTAGGAGGTCACCTACACTGAAATAAAAAGCTATTTAACTCCAAAATGTCCTAATGGTACCTTCACACACCACGATAATGGCTGGCGATATGAGGCAATCTAACGTGCGCCGATGGCAGCCTCACACGCCACAATTGCACCCTAAAAGTAAGGCAATGTGTCGCTCCGGAAATCACCTCGCGTACAGTGGAAACAATCCTGCCTAATCCCATCCCCGGTTCACACGCCGCAATCTCAAAGGCAATGTGGACGTGCATGTTGAGCGTGGCAAAGAGATAGGCATGCTTCAGTGGTTTACACCGCGCCCCTTATGCGCTCATTGGACAGCGCAACAGGATTCCAATTGGTCTGCCTGCTCTGGAAGGCTGGCTAATACATGACGCCGTTGCCATTGTGTGGTGCTGGACGGACAGCTCATCAAATATGGCGCAGTGTAAATTGACAGCCAATGGGAATACAGTAGCCCACACCAATAAGTTCACACAGGGCGCGGACTACAGCATGCTGTGGCACGCCTACGGGAAATCATAGGCGACGCTGATTCCATCACTATCGCCCTATCACACGCCACAGCACGGAAATATCACCTCTATGATTGCGGCTGATTTTCAGAGCAGTGCTCAGGTATCAGGCGACAGGCAAGAGGCGATTTATCGCCGCAAAATTCCCCCATCACACGCCACAACTGTAAAACAATTTCACGGCGATTGCTCCGGGGTGACATATCGCCTTTAGGATTCCCAGGCGAGATTGCAGCGTGTGAAGGTACAATTACAGGCCAAGTTACATGTTAACATAGGAACCATTGAACTTGTGAGTCTTGGAGAGTTTCTGCTTGTATTTCTTTGCATGATGTCAGAATGGCCTCCCAGAGCTGCTGTTTTGATGTGAATTGCCTCCCACCCTCATAGATCTTTTGCTTGATTATACTGCAAAGGTTCTCTATAGGGTTGAGGTCAGGGGAAGATGGTGGCCACACCATGAGTTTATCTCCTTTTATGCCCACAGCAGACAATGACACAGAGGTATTCTTTGCAGCATGAGATGGTGCATTGTCATGCATGAAGATGATTTTACTCCTGAAGGCACGTTTTTGCTTATTTGTACCATAGAAGAATGTTCTCAGTCAGAAACTCTATATACTTTGCAGAGGTCATGTTCCACCTTCAGGAAGCTTAAAGGGGCCTACCAGCTGTTTCCCAATGATTCCGGCCCAAAACATGACTCCTCCACCTCCTTGCTGATGTCGCAGTCTTGTTGGGACATGGTGGCCATCCACCAACCAACCACTACTCCATCCATCTGGACCATCCAGGGTAGCTCGGCACTCATCAGTAAACAACACAGTTTGAAAATTATTTGCAGAAAGTAGCGGCACACGGATTGGATCCAAAAATTTCCGGCGTTTATTTGTGCATCAAGTTACAGGTGGTGCAGGGAGGGGGGTGCTGAAGGGGCAACGGACCGTTTCGAGGTACTCCTCTTCCACGGGCCCCCCCTCCCTGCACCACCTGTAACTTGATGCACAAATAAACGCCGGAAATTTTTGGATCCAATCCGTGTGCCGCTACTTTCTGCAAATATCAAGAGTTTTTCTCCAGCAGAGCACCGGATCCCAGACACCGCCGTTATCTGCAAAGAATCTGCAGCAGGTTAGTGCCCGGTTCACTTCTCCCAATAATTGCAGTTTGAAAATTAGTCTTCATGCATGTCTGGGGCCACTGCAACCGTTTCTGCTTGTGAGCACTGTTTAGGGGTGGCCGAATAGTAGGTTCATGCACCACAGCAACCGTTTGAAGGATCCTACACCCTGAGGTTCAAGGGACTCCAGAGTCACCAGGAGCTTCAAGTATCTGTTTGCTGGTTTGTAAGGCCGTTTTAGCAGCTCCTTTTAATCCGATGAATTTACCTGGCAGAAACCTTCCTCATTTTGCCTTTATCTGCACAAACACGCCTGTGCTCAGAATCAGCCACAAATCTCTTCACAGTTCGATGATCACGCTAAAGTTTTCATGCAATATCTAATGTTTTCATCCCTTGTCCAAGTCATTGCAGTATTTGTTGCTTTTCGGCAGCAGAGATACTTTTTCTTTCCCATGTTACTTGAAAACTGTGGCCTGCTTAATATTGTGAAACACTCAGTTTTCCTTTTATTGGGCTCACCTGCCAAATTAATTATCACAGGCATGGGCGTACCCAGGATCAAAACTAGGGGGGGCAAGCCATGGTTGTTCGGAACATCATATCCGGCCTGGTGCATTCTGGGGGCTGATTACGTGTTCAGCTGGGCTCCGGCGCATGCACAGTGCGCATATTGAAGCCGGGCCGAGCATGTGATCAGATCCCAGAATGCACCAGGCCGGATATGATGTTCCAGCCCGTGCGTCAGAGTACCACAGAGGAAAAAGGTTTGGTACCGTGTTAGCCAGTTGAGAAAATGTTGATTGCTCTCAGTGTGAGAAACAAGATACAAATCTTGTAGTTGTGATACCTTTTAATGGCTAACAAAAATAAAATAAATGATGTTATGAGGCGAGCTTTCGAGACGACTCAGGTCTCTTCATCAGGCATGGTGTGACAAGATATTGAATGAAACTCGAAATATATGCATGCACAACTAAAATGATTGGACATTTGACTAAATTAACATTACAAAGACTGGACATTTGGCAAAACAAACAAAGCTGCCTTGGAGAGGATCTTCAAACAGGCAGGCCCAGTGGTAATAAAGTCTTTAGGACACTAAATTATAAGAAAACCTGGTGTCTAAGATTTCCATGTCTTTGAACAACATTGTTTAGACGTGGTAATGAGCCATAAAGCCATCAGCGATGTTCAGTCCATTCTGTATACAATTGAATCTTCTAAATAGCTTGGATTCACAGACTCTTCGATGTTTTTGGGATTTGAAATTACCTCTCAAAATTAAAACCTTCATATTATCAATGTTATGTCCTTGGCCAGAAAAATGCTCCGCTACTGGAAAATTGATTTTTTTGTGTGTAATTGTGTGACGATGAGACCTCATCCTTGCTCTTAGACGCTGCCCAGTCTCCCCAACATAGAAAGAACCCTTGTGTACCTCACAAATTAACTTTTAATATCTCCCACGAGGAATAGAAATTAGCTGAAAATGGTCTGGAAGTTTCTTCTCAATCTGGTCCTTGCCGCTCCGCTGGTTGAAATGCCCACCTCGCTCCTATGAAAAGGCCGCCACTCCTGTCTACATCACACGTGCGCCCGTCGTCCTCCCCGCACCTCCCTCCCCGCCACATAATGTTTGTAACCCGCACCTCCTAATGGAGCACTTGGATTAAAAGAACCTTCATCTAATGGTGAGTGCCGTCTGTTTCTTCTAAATTTTTGGATAATTATATATATGTATAAAATTGAGGCTGCAAGTTGTGTATATAAAATACAGAGGCTGTGGATATATAATATAGAGGCTGGGTGCTAGATATACAGTATATGTAATATAGAGGCTACATGCTTTATAGGCTGTGGGCTGTGCCTCTCCCCCGTGTCTCCCCCTTGTGCCCTGTGAATTATATGGAGAACTATGAAAGTGCATTATAGTATATGGATCTGCGTTATAATGTATGGAGGACTGTGGGGGTGCATTATATTGTATGGAGGACTATGGGGGTGCTTTATATGGTATGGAGGGCTGTGAGGCTGTTTTATGCTATATGGAGGCATATGAGGCTGCATTATACTATATAGAGGATAATGAGGTTGCATTATAATAATTGGATGACTATGGGGGCTACCTTATGAATGAAGGACTATGGGATGCATTATAATACACAGAGGACTATGGGGTACATTGTAATGTAAGGAGGAATGTGGGGATGCATTATAATAATTGGAGGAAAATGGCAGAGGAAGAAGGCCATATAAACCAGTCATGGGGGACATATGTTCCACTATAATGGCCATATTCCGAGTGAGGACCATAGATAACATTATGAGGGACATTAATGCATAATGAAGGGGGAGAAGGGTCAATTTGTGAGTCTTTATAGGATTTAGAGCATTACACGGGGCCCATACATCTGACCAACGTGCACACGGAAGGTGGGGGCCCAGGCCTAAATTTTGCACCGGGGCCCATCAGACTCTACTTACACCACTGGGGAGCCCTATGGGAGGGCTGTATATGAAATATAAGTCCCATCTCATATACAGCCCCCAAGGTACCATAGGGCTCCCATCTCGTATACAGCCCCCCATAGGGCTCCCATATCATATATAGCCCACTAAAGGGCTCCCATTATGGGAGCCCTATGGGGGGTTGTATAGGATATGGGAGCTCTATGGGGGGCTGTATATGATATGTGAGTCCCATCTCATATACAACACCCCCAATGCCTCATAGGGCTCCCATATCATATATAGTCCCTCATAGGGCTCCCATATCATGTACAGCCCCCCCATAGGTCTCCCATAATGGGAGCCCTTTAGGGGGCTATATATGATATGGGATCCCTATGGGGTTTCTGTATATGACATGGGAGCCTATGGGGGGCTGTATATGAGATGGCAGTCCATCTCATATACAGTCAGCCTCCCATAGGGCTCCCATATACAGCCCCCCATAGGGCTCCTGACCCCCCACATTATCTCTCAGGTCACTCTCTTGTCTCTTATTTAACAAGTATAATGTATTTACATCTTTTTTCCTCTCCTAGACAGTCCTTGCAGCTCCAGCCTCCAGCAGTCTCCCCAACTTCAGTTTGTCTGTCGACCGCTCTGCGCTGCAGGGCTCGGCAGAACGACGAGGAGCTCAGTGATGATGTCATCACTCAGTCCCTGCCAAGCTGATCTGCAGTGCAGAGTGTCCGGCAGACAATGAAAGCGAGATTAAAACTACTGCTCCACCCTGCCCTCTGCTCACCGCCAGCGCTGCCTGAGGCAACTGTTACCTACTAAGACAGGTGGCGGTAGCCTCATCATGATATGTGTGTACACCCATGCTTCTGGGGGGGGTACCTGTCCCCCCTGCCCCACGCTGGGTACGCCCATGATCACAGGTATCTGAAATTGATTTAAGTGATCCAAAGAACCCTGAGACACAATACCATCAATGGGTTTCATTGACAAAAAAACCCCAAAAAAACTCTGACACTTAAAACCAATTTGCATTATAATTTGGAATATGGTGTATAGTTTTCAGTCTTTGTATAAAGTCAGGGTCATTTGTTTTACATCCAAAGGTCGAGGTATCGAGATCCTGAATATTACAGCTGCTGATTGTAAGTGAAGTTATTTTTCTATATATCTTGTGTGTATATACCTTGTAATGATTATGGCTGTGTAGGATAAACTGAATTTCTGACTGTTTTGTAGATGTGCCTGGTTCCATCCAGTCACATTAATTTCCTGCACAGTGCGCTGAGCAGGGTCTTTATCTCATCCACATCTCTGCTCTGCATGTATTTGTGTGGGTTCGGTGGTCCCCTCCATGGAGGTCTCCTCCTCTGATGGTCTGATTTTGGGTGAAGAGCTTTGTTTCCAGCTTCTGGAGATAGGATTGGGGTCTTCTGCCTTTTCATTGTCAGGGGGTCTTTCAGTGTGATTATGGTCACTGTTGAATCCAGGCCTGGGGTCTCTGTTTAGTACGATGTCTTTCAGCTCTTTGGCCAGGAGGCTGACCCCATGTTTGTTGAAGTGCTTATTGTCATAGAGGTGAGGGTGGTTTATGGAAAGGTGTTGTGCCAGGGTCACATTTGGTACAGTATTGATCCTTTTGGTAAGGTCCATATTAATGCATTGGGTAGTTTGCCTGGATGTCCTTTTTTGGGAGCAGAGATGACAGAATGTTTTTGCTGTCTTGGAATTTTAGTTTTGCCATCTTTGCTAATTGGATCAGTTGTACTGCGATCTGCTGGTGCTGGTCTAGCAGACTGTTTGTACCTGTGTGTATAATAATATGGTTTGGGTTGGTAAACCATGGATTATTAATGTTCTCTGTCACCTGTTCAATAGTTGCACAGTGAATTTTACTGACCTATTTTCCTGGGAATAGCCGTTGTGCATTTAGGTACTTCCCATTTGAGTCCATTATTAGGACAATATTTTAGGGACTTTGTGATGTATTGGGATGGCTACGTAGCTGCTGACGGGGGTCATTGATGCTGGTTTTGCTGGTGGTTGGTTCTCTTCTCTCTTCCATCTCTGTATTATTCTGTATATATATTATTACACATCTGTATTATTCTGTATATATACACTGCACAGTACCACTTCTCATGTCCTGCATATTGGGTGTAATCCTCAATATCTGTATTATTCTGTATATATACTGCACAGTACCATTTCTCCTGTCCTGTATACTGGGTGTAATTCTCAGGAAAAAACAAAAGGCGCCAGCACTGCCAGAAAACATAAAAATTATGTAAATACACATATTGCTTCCAAACTGTAAAAAATTTGAGACATTTGGCAAAAGATTAAATAATCTTTTGAGCCACCCTGCTAACGTCAAGGCATTCTTAGATAGAGTGGTCCTACTCTATAATTTTTACATTTTATTGTGTCATAAGACCTCAAACTTGAACATAAAGTGGACCATATAAAGCTAGCACTCACCTTATGCATCTCAAACATGCTTCCAAGGTGCCAGGTCAGTACAAATGAATTAACGTAAGTCAGACCCTGCACCTGCAGCCTACATCACAAATGTCTGGGCTTTTAACAGTTAACCCTCACTGCATTGGACCAGCCTTCATGGATAAAAACAGGTTAGGTTCAGGTGAATGAAGCTAAAATGAACTATGCCTGAGGGCTGGGTATGATAACCGTGTGTGAACAGTTACCAAGAATGCTAGTGTCAATACAGGTAAAAACTGACAAAATCTGGCGTGCATGGCAAAGTGGTGGTCAGTAAGGGCCACTTCACACTGCGGCATGATCCGGTTCGGTTCTGTCCGGGAGGACCCAGACAGCTGCGGACCGGATCAGCACGCGGTCCTGACCTGTCAGCGGCTGCAGCTGCGTGCGCTGCACACAGGACCGGAGGGCATAATAGCCCCCCAGTCCTGTGTGCTGATCTGGTCCGCAGCTGTCTGGGTCCTCCCAGACAGAACCGAACCGGATCATGCTGCATTGTGAAGTGGCCCTAACTCGACCATTCCAAGGAAAAAATAAAAGGCGCCAGCACTGCCAGAAAACATAAAAATTGTTTAAATACACATATTGCTTCAAAAACTAAAAAATTTGAGACATTTGGCAAAAGATTAAATAATCTTTTGAGCCACCCTGCCAATGTCAAGTGCTGGCACCTTTTGTTTTTTCCTTGAAATGGTCATAAATTAATATTGGTTGCAGACGGTTGGTTCTTACAGGTGTAACAAGAAATCCTGTAATTTGTGTGGATACATGCGGAATACTCAGAGTTTTTCTTCATCAAAGACTCAGAAAACTTATGATATCTGACAGTTCATGAATTGTGGCACTGAAAATATTGTATATAATTAGATTATATTGGTTCCACCTCTAGAACGTTACGCAGTAGAATTTCAGAACATATATATGACTGCCAAAATAAAACCACACGGAGTCTTTCTGGTGCTTCTAAGCATTTTTTCAATATCCATAAAGGAGATGTGTCATCATTGCAGGTAACGGCCCTTGATAAAGTAGTGTGCAGACAGAGGGGCGATAATACCAAATACCTGTTGCATAAAAAGAGGTTTTCTTGGATCCTTAAATTGGGTTCCAGAGCTCCCTCTAGTTTAAATCAGAGTAATGATGTAGCGCTGTTGTATTAATTCTACCGCGCCTTGTATTTTTTTAATTATTTTTTCTCATATATTTTTGGTTTTGATTCATGTTCTCTGTTTTTTTCATATGTATATTTTACTATTATGAGTAAGCTAATTCATTTATGCTGATATGTGTGTAATTCTTGCACTTTATTTGAGTTTATGGTTATTAAATGTGTGCTCTATTTCTATCTTTAATTTTTGCCATATTTTTCTACAAACAATCTTGTAATCTCTATATGTTGTTGTTACAACATATTTTTAATGTTACTATTGATGTGTCTGACCAGCTGAGATTGATCTACCATTGTGTGCTACTGCCTAGAAGTGAATGCAGTTATAAGGAAGTTTGGGATATATTCTCATTTGTATTATGACTAAGACCCATTGAAGGGTTGAACACTATGTTTTAAACTTCTGAAAATAAAGTTTGAAGATTTTATTATGACGTGAGCTGGACACCTTTTCTATGGATTTCTGGGTGTAATCCTCAGTATCTGTATTATTTTGTATATATACACTGCACAGTACCACTTCTCCTGTCCTGTATACTGGGTGTAATCCTCAGTATCTCTATTATTCAGTGTATATACACTGCACAGTAACACTTCTCTTGTACTGTATACTGATTGTAATCGTCAGAAAAACAAAATGCCAGCACAGCCGGAAATTGCAAAAAAATAAATATGTGTATCTACACCTGTTAATGCCATACTGCACAAAAATAGAGACATTTTGCAGGAGATTGCAGCATTGAATCTCCTGAGCCACTCCCCCAGCGTCAAGGAAGTCTCCGTTGGAGTAGTCCTAACTCTACTTATTTTTATATTTCTGATGTGTCCTGTAGACAGCATAATACAGTGTAAAGAGGACCATTTAAAGCAAACACTTACCCATACATGTCAGACATTGCTTCCCATGCTGCCAGGATGTTTGGTGGATGAAGAGCAACTGAGGCTCAGACACCTGCAGCTTGCACCACAGGTGTCTGGGCTATTTCACAGTTTAACCCCCACCAGCCCATCCCGTACTTATGGGTAAAGCATGTCAAGTCTGGTGAATGAAGCTGATGTGAAAAAAACCTGAAGGCTGGAGGAGGCAGCTGCATGTGAACAGCTACCAAAAATAATGGCGGCAAATGCAGATGGCAACAGACAATAGGCAGGACTCATTTCCAAGCGTTGTTCATACACGACCTGTCACCATTTTAAAGCCCATGCTTCTAGTTGCCATCTTGGGTTAACCAACTTCAGGCGTTTCTTTACTTGCGTCATGGGTTTCCACTTAGCTTTGTTCTCTGTGTGAGGAACTTGCATCTTGCAGTCTACCACATGTGTAACGTGTCTCAGGGCGGTACCCATGGGCAAGTTTTTCTTGTACTGTGGCTACTGTGAACACTTTTATGTTCCGGCCAGTTGCTCTATGAGTGGTGCCAGACCCCTTTGTCCCAAGTTGCGGAAACCAGTCAAGTTGATAAAAACAAAGTTCTCTTTCCTCAAGGACAAGTGGGGTTACAAAGGGTAGCAGGCAATACACATTAAGCTCTCTCCTGCATAATACAGAGGTGTGTATATTGTGGTTACAGGCGACCAAATTTTGTGAACGTTAAACAGGCAGTATGGTAAAGGTGAACTTCCATCTTCTTGAGATAGCAGCACACAGACCAATATGTTTCGCAATTAATCCCATACCAAGTCTCTGGCTGCAGTGCCTTAGAAGGCTGCACCTAGAACCATTTCCCTCTGATGTTCTCACCTTTTCCTTCCTGAGATTCTCCCATGACACCAACTCTGGACCTTTTCCTGTACAGTAATTCTCTGTTGCCACTTAACATTCCAACTGTATCTTGCTCCATTGTACTTACCACACACACCCAACACTTGTCTTCTCGTCCCAGGTGTCTTTCTAAGTGACTGTGAAATAGTCTCTGGTTTGCAGTCATAGGGTCGGGGTACTCAACCATCCAGGGCAAACAGTTCAAGAATCACAGTGGCGGTCCCCAGAGGTTGTGGCCCAGGCCGGACAGGTTATGGGATATTTAAAAAGGAGATAATGTCTCCTTCTCTGCCACTCACTCCTAACCTAACTCCTCTCTCCAGCCAGTAGGTGGGGACTGTCCTGAATGTGGGTTTCTTCCTCCCAGCACCTCCCTGGCCTGTACTTCAGGTGTGTTGGTTGCATTTGGGGGTCATGGCAATGGTTTCCCCTCTTACCTCTGGGCTAGATACCAAACATGTGAATTGCATGCAATACCATTATTGGTGGCCGGACGAAAGGGGCACCACATTACCCCCTTGCTAAAACCAGCACATCCGTGGGCTGCAATGAAAGTGCAAAGGTGTTAAGCAGAACACACAATTTTTTTTATAAATAACACTATCTTTCCTTAAGGTACATTGCTTGAATGTTATATGACAAATATAACAAGTATAAAACAAACTCTGTAAACGGCGCAAGTGCAGTGTATTGGTGTATTACCCCCCAAACCACCTTTCATTGAGGTTTCACCCCTGGGCCTGGCTACAGAGCATACAGATCATATTTACTTATTCTTCGGCCACGCCAACGGTTTTTAAAATAATTAAAAGTACAAAAGTTTGGTTAAAGTGCAAGAGTTCCTGAATTGCAATTTATGGCTCTCCTTTGAAAACCAGCAGAGGCATCTTAAGAGGCACAACTATTTACAAGTTAGTCTTGGTCATACCGCAGTCTTATGAACAATTAAGGCTTGGACAGCCAACATTAGTAACACAACCGTGCATATCTTAGCTTTTACTGTAAATTTTAATCTAGTTGCTCAACTGTAGTTACCTGAAACATAACACAAAGGCTTACATGTAGGCACAACGGTGCAGCTAACTTATAAGGTACTATTAAAGTGTCTAGCTATTGTCCTCACGGCTTCGACTGGAGGCAGTGTAGAGGTCCTGACACACCACATTTACAGTGCAGTAGGGGGCGCTCCCAGACCAATTGCCTGAGGCAACTGATCCAGGAGCGACCTCACCGTGGTCACACGTATACCGCAGGATACCGCGTCCTTGGCCTAGCCAGGTCATCGGGCTAGAATCCAAGTCGCAGGCAGCAGGCGAGGCAATGGGTTGCAGCTGAGTTGCATTGTCCCTATCTATGTTGTTGTGGCCAGCTACTGTAGGTGCCTGCCCTTTTGGTTCCACAGTTCTTTCTACAGACTGGGCCCTAGTAACATCGATGACGTAAGATCTCCTCTGTGCAAACAGTGTAGTGTACTCTACCAGGTCGCCAGGGTAGAGGTCACAGTCTGCATTTCGGAGTAAATGTCGCTCAACATCCTTGTGGTTAACAAATATTTCAGGTAACAGCCTGGACTCCTTTTTAAATCCGTACCCCTTATATAGGTCGACTGTGACTATCGATACTATCCTTCAAACCTGAGGCTCCCTTCGGTTTGTCTTCCTCCCCTCTCGCTATTTTTGATGCGCACTGGCCCGGAGGGCCCTATAGCTGGTCCAGCACGCCTTTTCTGCAGCTGCTGTAGCCGTTTGCCGCTCAGTTTGCCTTCCCTTGGCCAGCGGAAACAGGGTTGATGGCTAGTAGGGATTCGGCGGTCAGTTCCTGGGGGAACCCAATAAATTATCCCCAGGCTGCACCCAGTACAATGTCTCAGCTTTTGAGCTCTCCATTCACCCCCATCCGGATTGGCTCTAATGCGGGTTAGAGTTTTTCTATAGGGGCTCGTCCACCTGGCCTGTCCACCCCAAACCAGTAAGGCACTTTCCAGGGCCAACGACAGATCTCCAGAGGGGTCTCTAGGGAGCCCACCAAGTCGAGGTGTATAGCTGGGCCACCTTTATGTGGTCACGCTGCAGCATCCAGATTCTCAGCGCACTCCTGTCTTGGCTCAGTCACTGGCAGTCAAGGCACTTGGGCCTTTAGGTACTGTTCCATCACCTGGGTTGCTTGGAGGCTGGTGATTTGCTGCTTCAGCTCCTCCAACTCCAGGGTCAAAGGCATGTGTCGGCTTCGGGTTAGGCCAGAACAACCCACGCTTCATCCATAGACTCCCCGGGGCCAGTGGGAGGACTCACATAATAATAATAATAATAATGCTTTATTTATATAGCGCCAACATATTCCGCAGCGCTTTACAATGTAGGGTTAGAGGACAGAAAATATACAGTAAGTAATTACAATAGAGAACAAATAAAGTACAATAATTGGATACAAAACAATAGGCATAGAATCAATGTGAAAAAAAATACAATAAATAAAGCGAGAAATGAAGGTGACCCTGCTCAAAAGAGCTTACAATCTACAACGGGATAGGGGTTGCACAAGGTGCCGGGGCTTATTGCACTGGTGGTCCAGGCATCTTGAGGAAATGGGGTATAGGGCTAAGCTTACATGAATGGTCATCAGTCTGTGTAGACCTTTATGGTTTGGTGGAGTTTGTAGAAGAGTAATGTCCAGAGGATAGCCCATTCACTGTCTACAGTACAATGGACTTGTTAGGGAGTATGATAGGCCGCCTTAAAAAGATGCGTCTTTAGGGATCGTCTGAAGCCATGCAAGTTGTGGATAGTCCTGATTTCTTTGGGTAAAGCATTCCAGAGGTTTGGTGCAGCTCTGGAAAAGTCTTGGAGCCGGGAGTGGGAGGATCGGATTAGTGCAGATGTTAGTTGAAGGTCATTTGAGGAACGTAGAGAGCGGGTGGGGTGATAGACAGAGATGAGGGAGGAGAGGTAGGGGGGAGCTGCACTGTGAAGAGCTTTGTGGGTGAGAACAAGCAATTTGAATTTGATCCTGTAATATGCGGGCAGCCAGTGCAATGACTGGCACAGAGCAGAGGCATCTGAGTAACGATTGGCCAGATGGGTGATCCTGGCTGCTGCATTAAGGATGGACTGGAGAGGAGAAAGTCTGGTGAGGGGGAGGCCGCTTAATAGAGAGTTGCAATAGTCAAGGCGGGAATGGATTAGGGCCACGGTGAGGGTTTTTGTTGTTTCCAGGGTGAGAAAGGGGCGGACGCTAGAGATATTCTTCAGGTGTAAGCGACAGGAGCGGACGAGAGATTGCGTGTGGGAGGAAAAGGAGAGATCGGTGTCAAACATAACACCCAGACAGCGAGCCTGCTGCCTAGCCGTTATCGTGGTGCCGCATACTGAGAGAGAGATGTCCGATTTAGGGAGGTTAGTGGATGGGGGGAGCAGAAGAAGTTCAGTTTTGGAAAGGTTTAGTTTCAAATAGAGAGTGGACATGATATTGGAAACTGCAGCTAGACAGTCATTGGTGTTCTTTAATACCGCAGGGGTAAGGTCAGGGGCTGAAGTGTATAGTTGTGTGTCATCAGCATAAAGATGGTACTGAAAGCCAAATCTGCTGATGGTCTGTCCAATCGGGGCCGTGTAGAGAGAGAAGAGGAGAGGGCCAAGGACTGAACCCTGAGGGACCCCAATAGTGAGGGGAAGAGTGGGGGAAGTGGAGCCAGCAAAATATACACTGAAAGAGCGGTCAGAAAGATAGGAGGAGAGCCAGGAGAGAGCAGTGTCCTTTATGCCAATGGAGTGCAGCATAAAGAGTAGGAGCTGATGGTCGACAGTGTCAAAAGCTGCAGAGAGATCAAGGAGAATAAGCAGAGAGTGGTCACCATTACGTTTTGCTGTCAGAAGGTCATTGGTCACTTTGATGAGGGCAGTTTCTGTGGAGTGAAGGGGGCGGAAACCAGACTGTAATGGATCTAGAAGAGAGTGAGCGGAGAGGTAACGGGTGAGGCGGGAATAGACCAGGCGCTCCAAGAGTTTAGAGATAAAGGGGAGATTGGAGACTGGTCTGTAGTTATTTGTGCAGGTTGGGTCGAGAGTGGTTTTCTTTAATAATGGAGTAATGATCGAGTGTTTGAAGGAGGAGGGGAAAATGCCAGAAGAGAGGGAGAGATTGAAGATTTTGGTTAGATGAGTGGTGATAACTGGAGAGAGGGACTGGAGCAGGTGTGAGAGAATGGGGTCGGTAGTGCATGTGGTGGGACGAGAGGAAGATAGGAGCCTGGAGACTTCTTCTTCTGTGACTGGGTCAAATGTGGAGAGTGAACCGGAGGGGATGTGGGGAAGAATGGGGGTGGCAGTGCTTGGAGGCTGAGAGCTGATTTCCTGGCGGATGTTGTCTATTTTCTCCATGAAGTAGGAAGCCAGGTCATCAGCACAGAGGTTGGTGATGGGGGCCTGCACTTTAGGACTGAGGAGAGAGTGAAAGGTGTCAAAGAGTTTTTTTGGATTGTTGGATAGTGAGGAGACCAGGGTGGTGAAGTAGGTCTGTTTGGCAAGGTGAAGGGCAGAGTTGTAGGTTTTGAGCATGAATTTATAGTGGATAAAGTCTCCTGGTGAGCGAGTTTTCCTCCATAGACATTCAGCACTCCTGGAGCATCGCTGGAGGAATCGAGTTTGTGGTGTGAGCCAGGGCTGTTTTGTTCTCTGTTTGGAGGTTCTGCGGGTGAGGGGCGCTACTTGGTCCAGGGAGCTTCTGAGAGAGTCATTGTAGTGATTTACTGCCTGATCTGGAGAGGAGATTGAAGAGATTGGGGACAGTGATGAGATGAGGAAGTCTGTGAGTGCTTGAGGGTTAATGGCCTGTAGATTTCTGGATGTGTGATAGGTAGGCTTGGGCTGTGTTGGCCGAGGGTTAGTGAGTGAGAAGGAAAGAATGTTGTGGTCAGAGAGTAGAGTTGAGTTATCCAAGGGGGAGGATGAGCAGAGCCGGGTAAAGACAAGGTCAAGGGTGTTACCGTTTTCGTGTGTCTTAGAGGTTGAGAGCTGTGATAGGCCAAGAGAGGTAGTTAGAGATAGGAGCTGGGATGCAGATGGGGAGATGGGGCTGTTTATGGGAATGTTAAAGTCTCCCAGAATAAGGGTTGGTAAATCTGAGGACATGAAATGCGGGAGCCAAGCGGAGAAATGGTCGAGGAACTGGGTGGGTGACCCTGGGGGGCGGTATACCACTGCTACTTTGAGGGGGAGGGGATAGAATAGCCTAATGGTATGGACCTCAAAAGAAGGGAATGAGAGTGATGGGGCTGGAGGAATGACCTGGAAAGTACATTGTGGGGACAGGAGGAGGCCAACTCCACCGCCACGTCTGTTCCCAGGTCTAGGGGAGTGAGAGAAGTGTAAGCCGCCGTAAGAAATAGCAGCAGGGGAAGCAGTGTCTGAATCCTGGATCCAGGTTTCTGTGAGGGCCAGCAGGTTAAGAGAGTTGGTAAGGAAGTAATTGTGAATGAAAGGAAGTTTGTTGCATACAGATCGTGGATTCCAGAGAGCGCAATTAAAAGAGGGAGATGAAGGTATGCAGGTGATAATAATAAGGTTAGTGAGGTTTCTGTGTGAGGTGGGAGAGGGTTTGAAGTTAGCAGATGGCGGACCAGGGTTGGGAGAGATATCACCTGAGAGGAGCAGCAGTAAAAAGAGAAAGAGCAGATGGTTTTTGGGATTAGGACATGATTTATTATGACAAACTTTGGAATATGATGGGCTGAGAGTCTTCAGTAAACTGAAAATAGCATGGGAGCTGTACATAGAGTAGGGCAGGAGAGAGGGGCTGATGTGAATGAGTGGTGATGGAGGGGGGATGGGGTGATAAAAATTGGTGGCGAGAGCACATAAGAAAACAAACAGTGAAATACAAGACATGGTAAAGATTAGTAGTGAATGGAGTTATGCACAGTGTTTGAGTGTCCCTCTATGTCATTGTCTTCCAGCAAGAGCGCATAGAACAATAGATAATGAAGTAAAGGACATCAATCAAAGGCAACCTGGGGTTGATGGGAGGGGGAATGCATAGTAAAGCTATGGAGCCAGTAAACTCCAACAATCCTCCCACTTCCCAAAAAATGTATAAAAAATAAATGCTTTGATAAGGCCGAAGAAAGGAGCATAGTAGGTTAGGGACCCATCACATATAAGGTCACCTTGCTGCGGTTGATGAGCAAACGTATTAACCAATATGTGTACCAAGCACCTTACTTTTTACAAAGATAAGTATACAAAAATCTACAAATGTAGTTTTTTTTTAAAAAAAAACACATTTATTTCTTCTCAAATACATAGGTTTTACTTCTATCTATATGGATACGCAGAGACAATATAGAAAAGAAGAATCCGAGCAGCACAGCTGGTTACAGGGTGCAGAGACAGTCAGGGCAATGCTCTTATTTGCATTGATATAAAGCATAATACAGGACTGCAGCACTCCAAAAGGGGTTTAGTACACCTTTATTAGGCCATCAGAACATCGTGGTGACGTTTTGGTTCTAGGAACCTTCCTCCAGCAACATCCCACTAAACATCACAGCTTTTTATGTTCCTACACAAATTACAAACCAATTACATCATTAAACCTTATCTGATTAAAATTGTACAGAGCATAAAGTGTGTATACATAACTTTACATCAGATCCTCATATGTATTATCTCCCACAGTAGTGCGACCCAAGCAGTGGTGTAACTTCAGGCCCTGGGGCCCCGATGCGAAAGCTCCAACGGGGCCCCCAATTATTGCAAATATTTAATAGTATGTCTTTTTCTATGGCCCAAAGGGACTTTTGGGGCCCCCCTAGGCTGCAGGGCCAGGTGCGATCGCAACTCCTGCCCCTGTTGTAGTTACGCCCCTGGACCCAAGTCTGTACATACATTTCTTCCTTTCCATCATACCTGCTTATATGTCTTAATGATCCTGCTGATTGCACACTACTGGCACCTGCCGATATTCATAACAGTTACATGTGTGTGTGATTACTTACACCATGCCTCATACGCTGAGTGAGACTCTGGCGTCCCAGAAATGACGACATCATTACCCAGAGTTTCCCTTATTGCCAGGGGTTACCATAAGTGTCGCGGCCGCTATCTTTGTGCTCCGGCGCCTGCACACTCCGTCGTAAGCTCCCTGTACACCCAAAGGTTATTCTGGAGATGTGGTTCCATGTTTTAAAACTCCAACGTCTTGGATAACATAAAGAAAGTGCTTGTGCAGTATAAAGTGCTCAATGTACCTCAAAACTGTATATATAAGATATCTAGAGTGGTTAAAGGTGTAAATTAACCCCTACACATCTGGAGCTTTATACAGGACGTTTAAAAAGAACTCTGAGCCCTATGACTAAAATCCCTCACCTCCAATCCATACATCCTGTTATACAACAGAGGGACCGCAGCGGGATCCGAACCCCTATAAACATATTGAGTTCCCCCTTTCAAAGCTGAAGACAAAGGTTATACGGGATACAATCTGATGGCCTAATAAAGGCGTTATAAACCCTTTATATGAATGCAAATAGGAGCATTGCCCTGACTGTCTCTGCACCCTGTCACCAGCTGTGCTGCTCGGATTCTTCTTTTCTATAATGTCTCTGCTGAGATTTGCACAGCATTAAGTTAAAATAGAACCAGGACTGACTTGTTATTCCACTGAGGATGAGGAGCGGATCCTCAGGGGAGCAGAAAGAAATGCAGATTTTCTGAGTGTACCATCTTTGATGAACTCCAAACGCAAGTATGAAAATGACATGAAAAAGCTGTTGTCTATAGAGATGCATCTTACAACCTTGACACAGTATTATAGGGATAAGCGTGTGCCTAGAGGATTGTGATCTAATGTGCGGCCCACCCTTTTAGGGGCAATGCTGCCTTTTGTAATAACTTCATATATTTGTCTAACCGCTATGCTTTGGATACTGTGAGGTAGCGTACTCTTGGGGGTTCGCTTGACAGCGTAAAATGACACCCGAACATGTTTTTAACCACTATGCAGCAGTTTATTAAGTGTAAGCTGTACATACATACAGAATAAATACATTATACACTCACATTCCCGTAGGAACAATATCACATTACATCATGAATGCATAGCTCACTACATTACATTCTGCAGTACATAAATTATATTGCACATCTCCTTCTACACCCGGTTACCTTACGGTACCGGTACACACACAGAGTACACGGGTAATACACCGTCCCATAGGGATCCAGGCCTGGTCGGCACACCCCTATGCCACACCGACGGTATCTACCCTACGGCCAGGCTCTTCTGTGGCCTAATTCCCCTTTGGAGAGTCCAGTCCCTTCCCACAAGCTGCTAACTATTCCCAGCCTCTACACAGTGCTCTGGCTGCTCTGAACCAGGCCCCGACCCGGGTTTAGTCACCGGAGCTCCAGGGCAAGACAGGCCCCCAAGAACTCCTTGGCACGTGTCTCCAGGTCGCCAACCACTTCCAAGTCCGTCATCACCAGGCCAGACCTCCAGGAAAGCAGCTGCACCAAACACGCCCTCGCTAGCCCCTCCAGGGTCAGCCCGACTGCCCAACTCCCGCTACTCTATTAACCCCTGTCGTCTGGCCTCACTGCTCCATTCTCACAGGACCTGGTCTTCTCCCCCTCCCAGGGGCTTCTGCTCTGTTTCCATTCATCCACGGACCGAACAGCCCCATATCATACATGGCCCTTTTCCTTAAGCCACCACATGTACTTCCACTGTCCCTCATGGACTTCTATGGACATCAGTTGTCAGGCCCAGACCACACACACCAGCACAGTCCAGCATGGACTTCAGCCCTCTAGGCCCAGACCAGGTTGTTAGCCACTTGAGCTTTAGGGCAGTCAAAGCATCCCCCAAGGTCTCCTCACCCTGCCCTTGATGCCCAGTTTGCAGCCCTGCTCCGGATCTACCTATGAGGGCCGCAAATCTGTCCCTAAGCAGCAGCAGACACTGTCCCTACACTCACTGTCTGGATGGCTGTGTGCACGCGGCCGGGTCTTATAAAGGCTCGGTCACGCTGTGCAGGCCGGCCAATCACTGCAATGCCACAACTAACAGGGCTGTGGCATTGCAGTGGTCTGCCAGCCAATCCCTGAATGTGGGCTGGCTCTCAAAAGAGTGCCAACATGCAGGGATGAGGACCACGAGCACAGCACGAGTATCGCGAGATTACTCGGTGCTCGGCGAGTAGCTCGAGTACAGTGATACTTGTGCGAGTACCGAGCAGCACAGAGCATACTCGCTCATCACTACTAACCACGTCAGAAAGGACAAAAATAACCACAGCAATATTTTATTTGAAAATGAACCCCAACACATTCCTCTTTCACATTTTTTAAATATTAAAATACATTTGTTGAAAGTCTCCAATTTCTACCCCCCCCCCCAAAAGTATGCAAAAAATAAGTAGAAAAACCCCCCAAAAATAATGAAACCCAAATAAATGCAGAAGTAGTTCCAGCATATGGTGGGAAAGATCAGTGACTGCATCCCACATATGGTGGGACACACGGCACAGCATGGGTCCTGGCAGTGCAACAAGCCGTGACTTCCCTGGGGTGGTCTCAGGTTACACAGTGGGTATCTCTCAGCAGGGTATCCTGCTGTGTGACCTGAGATAATCTTAGTGTTGTCAGCACTCGTAACACATTATGTCTCATGAGTAGGGATGAGCGAGTACCTTATTATTCGTGCTTGCTATACTCGCAACGAGTAGGTAGTGGTACTAGCTACTCGTTGCGAGTATAGCGAGTACGAATACTTTCGCAGTGTATCTGTAGATACACTGCGAAAGTAGCCTAAAAGTGAATAAAAGTTGTTAAAAAACAATAAACTTACATACTCACCTGTCCGACGCATGCACTGGGACCGGGAAACCTCACCTCCCATCGCTGGACAAGGACCTTTCACTACCAGCCAATCAGATGGCCGGTAGCAATCTGCCCAATTAGATGGCGCCACGTCCCAACTACGTCATCGCTAGCGGCCACCTGATTGGCCAGTTTGCAAGGTCCTAATAGTACATCTAGGACCTTGCAAATTGGCCAATCAGGTGGACGCTAGCGATCACGTGGTTGTGACGTGGCGCCATCTGATTGGCCAGATTGCTACTGGCCATCTGATTGGCTGGTAGTGAAAGGTCCTTGTCCAGCGATCGGAGGTGAGGTTTTCCGGTCCCGGTGCAGGCGTCGGACAGGTGAGTATGTAAGTTTATTGTTTTATAACAACTTTTACTCACTTTTAGGCTACTTTCGCAGTGTATCTACGGATACACTGCGAAAGTATTAGGACTACTTGCTACTCCTGAGTACTCATGAGTACTCGGAGAGTAGCGAGTAGCCCGAATACCGCTACTATTTGGCGAATACAGAATAGTAGCGAGTATACTCGCTCATCCCTACTCACGAGAGCCACAATATCGCATGAGTTGTAGCAGGTTTATCTCACTGCTATCGTGTGACAGCGTGTGTGAGGAACAGTGTTGTTACGGAGTGCACTGCAGTTCAAACTTGTGGGACTGCCCCTGTGTGACCCCAGGAGCTTTAACTGCAAGAATGTTTGTGATGGCACCACTTGTCACACTCTCTCTGGTGCCTGCGTGCCTTTTCTCACAGCATATGGGGGATGCTTTCTCTGAATGTGACCACCCCATATGCTTGTAAGGCCCTTCGACCATAGTGCATTGTTTGATTCTTTTTTTAAAGTAGATTTTGAGAATTTGCATTCAATTCTAAGTATCTATCCTGAAGCCAGCAAAGTATATGAGAGTTCAGAAGTGCTATACCAATGTTTTTTTTTCTTCCTGCAGTTTTGGTGCAGGTCTTGTGGCAGAAAAAAGAAATCTGAACCACATCTGCAAGGGAAAAAAAAGCAACGTAGGCACATCACTTCTGAACTCTCATAGACTTTGCTGGCCTCAGGACAGACAAGCAGATTTTGATGCAAATTTTGAAAATCTGCAGAAAAATAAGCATCAAACATGTGTGGGCACAAGATCTAAGCAGGTCCAGGGAGAGTCGCAGTTGTGGTCTAAGGGCTGGAGGATTCCTCTTGCCCCCTGGCTACCTCCACAGATACTTGTAGGGCAGGGGTGGCCAGTTACAGTCCTCAAGGGCTGCAAACGGTGCAAATTTTCAAGATATCCTTAACTTTGCACACATGGTACTTCTACTGTAGAGGTGATGATTCCAACACCTTGTACAATGTTAGGTAAATCCTGAAAGTATGCACTGTGTGTGGTCCTTGAGGACTGCAGTGGCCCAACCCTGTTCTACAGGAGTGTGTCTAGTGTCTTGCATTTCCATACCTTATACCTTCAGGTCAGAGGCCAGTGGCTTGCTCGCCTGCATGTGTATGGCAGTATCAAAGCACCTCTTAGATTGCAGAAACAGTCCAGCACACAAGGAGTGAAGTAAGAAAAGCTTTACTGTAGCTACTTAAAAAAAAGCACATCTTAGGACATGGTATACAGTAACTTTTCATCTTTATAATACCCAAACAGTGATCATTTTAAAATAGGCACTTAGCACAGACTATAATAAGTCTAAAAACACACATATATAATACACGGTACATAAGTAAGTACCACAAGGATCAGCTGACTTCGTTAAAATGATGTACAGTCCATTAAGGGCACCATTCATTAAGGGCTTTGAGGTGCATCCCGAAGACTGCAGTCCTGCTAATCCAGCAGTGGGAAGCATGTGCTAAACTTGGGAAGGGGAAAAATAAAATTAATAAAAAACAATCGTTCCATTCTGGTGTGCACCCTCGGTACCTGGGGTGGTGAGGAATATCGTGTCCTCCAGAGCAGGCATCCCTTGGGATGGATCCATCACATCTCCAAACTGTAGACTGCAGGCTCACAGTAGCACAGTGTAGCTGCATTGTACGGCAATCCCAAGATGGCATAGGCGTCCATGGTGAAGAGTATTTCCTTTGCCTAGGGTCCTGCCTCTTACGGGGCAAGAACCCAATCGCTTACAAGATATTTTTGCTTGCCCAAAAACGCTAATGTGAAAGTAGCCTTAGACAGAGTAATCATTGATGAAATTGAAAACCTACTGTGTTAAAGATTAAGTGTTATAGCACAGAGGAGGTGAACTGTGCAAAACTCTGATTCAAACTGATTGTGTTGCTTATGGAGGTAACATAGTTTGATCATATTCCCTTACACTATTTTCTACAAAATAATTTGCTTGCTGGAGACAGTTGTGTCCTGTATTTGGTACTATTGATGTCTGGACAGGTGGTGCAAGCGAAGGCAATGATGCTGATTCTAGTTGCTCCCACTTTGCTATGGTATGGAGTTGTTTTTTCCTTCATACTACCTCGGCTGTTGCCATTGCTAGTATTTTCTTTGCCACATGTTGTACACAAGTATAAAATAAAACAGTCCAGAAAAAAGAGGGCACTCACCCATTTGGTGCTTCTTAGGAATTTATTCCCTTTTCAGGGTTCTGTTCAGGATTCCATACAGTACAATGGAGGGAGGGGGGGACATGGAGGGATGCCAGACATCGGCCCGTTTCATGCCCTTAATGGCACTTCTGCTGGTCCGTGCCATTCAGAGCACGAAACGGGCCGATGTCCGGCATCCCTCCACGTCCCCCCCTCCCTCATTGTACTGTATGGAATCCTGAACAGAACCCTGAAAAGGGAATAAATTCCTAAGAAGCACCAAATGGGTGAGTGCCCTCTTTTTTTCTGGACTGTTTTATTTAACATACACTTGAGTGAGCACACCCAGGTGCATAGCTGCCTCATCTAAGATGACTGATACACGGGGAAACTCCCAACACAAAATCCCAGTAGTGCCCAGTCTTTACAATTTGGTTTTCACAAATATAACATTTATAAAAAGTTTAACCATACTTTTCCAACTCTGGAAGAAAAGGAATGAAAAGAAATGCCAGGTAGAGTACACATTTTATCCTAAAAACATAATGCAAAGAGTGCAACAGTATTTGTGTTGTGTATATGTGTCTCAAATTTGACTACTTAAATAGATGTGCCAAAACAGGCTTGTACATTTAAATGTATACATTTAGTTTCAATTAGCAGTATATATGATTCACCAGGGGAGTGTAACACAGGACGTAAGGCTCATAGAAATAAGCAGAATCTATCAGGACCTAGGTACTTAATCCACTTCACTAGCATGTACCATGTATTTTTGGTTGGACTAGCATAGACCTGGATACAGGCCCTTACACAGTGCTGTGCAAACTAATTAGGACAAAGCATTTTTGTAAATAAAATCGTAAGTTGGTTACTAGTCAATGATTCAAACCAGTTTTAACTGCTTTGAACAGGTGTGAGTGTACAACCTTACATAGTAACATTGTTTTTAAGGTTGAAGGAAGACCTTAAGTCCATCTAGTTCAACCCATAGCCTAACATGTTGATCCAGAGGAAGGCAAAAAAAAACCATGTGGCAACACTAAGCTCCACATTGGGGAAAAAATTCCCTCCTGACTCCAGATACGGCAATCAGACTAATTCCCTGGATCAACGCCCTATCAAAGAATCTAGTATGTATAACTGGTAATATTATAGTTTTCAAGAAAGGCATCCAGGTCCTTCTTAAATGTTAGTAGTGACTCACTCATTACAACATCATGTGGCAGAGAGTTCCATAGTCTCACTGCTCTTACAGTAAAGAATCCGCGTCTGTGATTATGATTAAACCTTCTTTCCTCCAGACGTAGAGGATGCCCCCTTGTCCCAGTCTCAGGCCTAAGAGTAAAGAGATCATTAGAAAGGTCTCTGTACTGTCCCCTCATATATTTATACATTATTATAAGATCACCCCTAAGCCTTCGTTTTTCCAAGCTAAATAACCCCAAGTTTAATAACCTGTCTTGGTATTACAGACCCCTTAGTCCTCTAATGACTTTTGTCGCTCTTCTCTGGACCCGCTCTAGTTCAGCTATGTCTTTCTTATACACCGGAGACCAGAATTGTACACAGTATTCTAAGTGTGGTCGCACTAGTGACTTGTATAGAGGTAAAATTATGTTCTCCTCATGAGCATCTATGCCTCTTTTAATGCATCCCATTATTTTATTTGCCTTTGCAGCAGCTGCCTGACACTGGCCACTAAATGTGAGTTTGTCATCTACCCATACACCCAGGTCTTTTTCAGTGATATTTTTGCCCAATGTTTTACAATTAAGCACATAATTATACCTTTTGTTTCCTCTGCCCAAGTGCATGACTTTACATTTATCCCCATTAAAGCTCATTTGCCATTTATCAGCCCAAGCTTCTAGTTTACATAAATCCTCCTGTAATATAAAATTGTCCTCCTCTGTATTGATTACCCTGCAGAGTTTAGTGTCATCTGCAAATATTGAGATTCTACTCTGTATGCCCCCTACAAGGTCATTAATAAATATATTAAATAGAAGCGGGCCCAACACTGACCCCTGTGGTACCCCACTGTTAGCTGTGACCCATTCTGAGTGTGTTCCATTAATGACCACCCTTTGTTTCCTATCACTAAGCCAGTTCTTAACCCACTTACACATATTTTCCCCTATCCCCATTGCTCTAATTTTATGTATCAACCTTTTGTGTGGCACCGTATCAAAAGCTTTTGAAAAGTCCATATACACCACATCCACTGCATTTCTTGGTCCAGTCCAGAACTTACTTCTCCATAGAAGTTTATCAGATTAGTTTGACAGGAACGGTCCCTCGTAAAACCATGAGTAACAAAATGTGGTTTGACTGGTTTTAGTCAGAAAATAACAGCTAGCTGCCCCCTCAGCTTCAGTTGAGAGCTTGTTTCTGTGAGGAGTGGTTTAGTGTACTTTTTCTCTCAGTGTAATTCGTGCCTGTAAAAATGGATGTTACTCCACAGAAGAGGTCTAGAATTATGAATCTTAATGAACATACAAGTCTGACTGTTTGAGAAATCGCTTCCACCGTTGGTATTGGAAAATCTACCGTTTCAAGAATAATTCGCACACACAATGAAACTGGACAGTTTTTTCCAAAACGAAAAGGGGAATGTGGAAGAAAAAGGAAAACGACACCAAGAACTGATAAAACACTTATCAGAAATAGTAACACTAATGCAAGAAAAACTTGCTTTGTCCCAATTAATTTGCACAGCACTGTAATTACTCATTGTATGGGATAATACGTATTTGGCACTGTCTACTATATAATTGTACAGGGTGGGCCATTTATATAGATACACCTAAATAAAATGGGAATGGTTGGTGATATCAACTTCCTGTTTGTGGCACATTAGTATACGGGAGGGGGAAAACTTTTCCAGATGGGTGGTGACCATGGCAGCCATGTTGAAGTCAGTGATTTTGGATCCAACTTTATTTTTTTCAATGGAAAGAGGGTCATGTGACATATTAAACTTATTGAGAATTTAATTAGAAAAACAATGGTGTGCTTGGTTTAATGTAACTTTATTCTTTCATTAGTTATTTACAAGTCTCTTTGTTTACAGCCATTGACATGTTACAGAGGTTGCATGGCGGAGAGAAGACATGGCACATTGAGGGAGCAACACACACGAGTAGTAGAATAGAGAGAATTATAACTTTATTAGTGCAATAGACCAAGCAAGATTAAAAACATTTAAAACCATAGGGTGCCACTGCAGAACACACCGCTGAACATATGTACAGAATACAATGCTGACAAAATATGAGCAGGATATAACACAATATCGGTGATCACAACAGGTTTGACAAAATACAGGATTTAGTTCTAGGGAGAAACCCGAGGGTGGGGGATGAGAGCAGGTACGGGAAGTACTAGTGCTCCTTCACCACAATATTTCACATAAATACGCTTGTTAGCCCAATTTGAGGTAGACAGTGTTATGGTTAACCATATCTATGTCAAGGGACCTATTATGAAGCACAAATCTTAGAGCCTCAGAATGATTACCGTACCGGTGGTTAATCCCGGAGGCTGACCAGAGGGTGATTCATGTGAGTTGGTACTGGCAGAAACTGACTACAGAGGATGATGTTGAAGCGTACCTGACCGCGTTTGAACGGACAGCGGAGCGGGAAAAGTGGCTAAAGGCACGATGGGCCGGCTTGCTTGCTCGGTTTCTTGCCGGTGAGGACCAAAAGGCTTGCTTTGATCTGGAGCCTGAAGCAGCGCAGGACTTTGATAAATTAAAAGCCGAGATCCTGGCCCAGTTAGGAGTGAGGACGGCCGTACGAGCACAGCGAGTTCACCAACGAACTTATCAGCCTGATAAACCACCATGGTCCCAGATGTTCGACCTTATTCACCTGACTAAGAAATGGTTACAACCCAAGGTTCTGACGGCGCCAGAGATGATACAAAGAGTTGTCCTGGACAAGTACCTAAGAGCTCTCCCGCCAGCCCTGAGAAAATGGATAAGCCATGGAAACCCCAACGACGGCAGATCAGCTGGTGGAACTAGTGGAGCGTTATTCCGTGGCAGAAGGACTCCTGGACGATGCTAAACATCTACCCTCTTCCCCCTCCCCTTGAGGATCTGGTAAGACAGTTCCAGGGTCTAGGGGAGGTGGTGCGACAGTGCGAGAGGAAAACGGGACTGGCGGCACTGTGAGGCCTAAGGTGCCAAACCATGGACTAAGCAAGGGGCCCGTAAGGTGTTTCCGCTGCCAGGAGGTGGGCCATATTGCTGCAAACTGTCCAGTAACTACTGAACCAATGCAGTGTGATGTCACAGACTTTGAAAAACGCATGGCTATGGTTGCATGCAGTGGCATAGTAACGGTTTGTGGCGCCCGGGGCGGTCGAAAAATTTGCCGCCCCTTTGGAAGTTGATAATCCGGAAGTATACATAGTATACACTGTCTGCCCCTATATACAAGCATATAACTACTATACTAAAACACAAAGAGAAGGGGCGCAATTGGGGGGTAAGTATTGGGCCAAATGGCCACTCACCTATTGGGGTTGTCACTGTGCACCGCCACTTCTGCACAACCCCAGTATATGGCAACAAGCAAACCTCAAGGAGGGCCTGGGGCCGGAACAATTTTTGCCGCTGTACTGTGGAGTTCATAGTGTAATAAAAATGCAAAAAACTTTATTCTTAATATTATGTCACAATACCGGGATCTGAGGATCTTCTATTTCGAGGTCAGGGGCTCTCTGATGCCGTGTTGCTGTCTGCCTCGCTGTCGTCCTCTTTTGACACTGCAGTGCGGTTGATAAGAGAGCATTAACTGGTTAATAACGAGAAGTGTGGAGTGTACTAACTGAGCCATAAACCCTCCCCATACCAGTAGGATTACTATATGGATTTTAGTATTAGGGTACGGACACACTGGCGTGAAACTCTGATGAGTGCGATGTGTGATTTTCTCGCATTGCAATCAATCTCTGAGAGCACATTGGCGAGTGTCGGACGCTTTTTTCTCATCCAGATTCAGGATGAGAAAAAAGTTGCAACATGCTGCGACAGTATGTGATTCCCGCATGAGACTCACCAATGCAAGGCTATGGGTCCGACAAAATCACTGACCGCACACGGATCATCCGAGAGGCATCTGTTTTTTTTTACTGATACATTCTCATTCTGTAGCTGAGACAACTGTAAAATGTTCCTGTAAATGATTCTACACTAATAGCTGCTGAGGAAAAAACAGATTGCACACGGATGTAATCTGAGAGAAATGTCGGACACTCGCACAGCAGTTGCCAAATGGACCAAAAAACGGATGTCACTCATCCGACTCTCCTGGATGAGAAACAGACCGATTTTAAGGCGGCGAGAGACAGTGTACCACCACGTCCTCAGCTCCGTGCTGTGCACAGTGTACCACCAAGACCCCAGCTCCGTGCTGTGCACAGTGTACCACCATGTCCTCAGCTCCGTGCTGTGCACAGACAATATACGGTACACTGTCTGTGCACAGCACGAAGATGAAGACATGGTGATACACTGTGCACAGCACGGAGCTGGGGACATGGTGGTACACTGTCTATGCACAGCACGGAGCTGGGGACACGGTGGTACACTGTCTGTGCACAGCACGGAGCTGAGGACATGGTGGTACACTGTCTGTGCACAGCACAGAACTGAGGACATGGTGGTACACTGTCTGTGCACAGCACGGAGCTGAGGACATGGTGGTACACTGTCTGTGCACAGCACGGAGCTGAAGACATGGTGGTACACTGTCTGTGCACAGCACGGAGCTGAGGATATGGTGGTACATGGTCTGTGCACAGCACAGAGCTGAGGACATCCCAGAAGAGGCACAATAACCACAGACAGGCGGCAGGAGAACATTGAGCCCGCCCAGGAGAACTACAACTCCCAGCACCCAACACACTGCCCAGAAACCATATAGTAATGCCAGAACAGGCAGGAGAACTACAATTCACAGCATGCCACACCCTTCCAACACAGGAAGGTGGAGGCTGCCGCATGGAGGAAGAGACACCTGGTACAGCTGCCATTATCACCACACACAGCCCCACTCCTCCTGCGCACCCGTCTTCCTCTCCTCTGTCCCTCCTGCACCCCCGTCCTCCTCTCCCCCTGCACCGTCCTCCTCTGTCCCTCCTGCTGCTCCTGTCCTCCTGCATCCCCGTCCTCCTGCATCCCCGTCCTCCTGCATCCCCGTCCTCCTCCACCCCTGTCGTCCTCTCATCTGTCTGTCCTGCTGCTCCTCTGTCCCTCCTGCACCCCGTCCTCCTGCACCCCCGTCCTCCTGCACCCCGTCCTCCTCTCCTCTGTCCCTCAAGCTGCTCGTCTTCTCCTCTGTCCCCCTGCCCCCCCTGTCCTCTTCTCCTCTGCTCTGCTCCCCTGTTAATGTCCTCCTGCCCCCCTGTCCTCTTCTCCTCTGCCCCCCCTGTCCTCTTCTCCTCTGTCCCCCTGTTCCTGTGCTTCTGCCCCCCCCCGTCCTCTTCTCCTCTGCCCCCCTGTTCCTGTGCTTCTGCCCCCCCTGTCCTCTTCTCCTCTGCCCCCCTGTTCCTGTTCTTCTGCCCCCCCTGTCCTCTTCTCCTCTGCCCCCCTGTTCCTGTGCTTCTGCCCCCCCTGTCCTCTTCTCCTCCCCCTGTCCTCTTCTCCTCTGCCCCCCCTGTCCTCTTCTCCTCTGTCCCCCTATACCTGTGCTTCTGCCCCCCCGGTCCTCTGCCCCCCCTGTCCTCTTCTCCTCTGCCCCCCCTGTCCTCTTATCCTCTGCTCTGTTCCCCTCTTAATGTCCTCCTGCCCCCCTGTCCTCTTCTCCTCTGCCCCCTGCAGAGTTTTCCTCACCTCTCCGGGTCCATGGGGGGCCGAGCCGACTGAGTGGAGGAGCCGCCAGCACCGCAGCCGCATCCACCGCACCGCCACAGCACTTGGAGCCATCATGGGACAGGAAGCAGCAGAGCTCCCAGCGGCTTCCTGTCAGCCTGATGATCGCTCTCAGCACTGGGGAGCCAGCCGGGAGCCGAGCACAGTACATGCGGGCGCCGCGGCCGGGCGGCAAGCCGGCGGCGAAACCCTCCCTCCCCCACAAAGACTCCAGTTTTCATATGGAGTCTGGGGGAGGGAGGTAAAGAAAGAAAAAAAAAAAAAAAAAAACCGCTCGCACTCCCCTGCCTTACAAATGCAGCCCTGCTGCCGCCCTCACACACACTGCCGCCCGGGGCATGTCAAGGCGATATGGAAAAACACCTGTGTGACCTGTCCGTTGATGGCAAAAATATTATTGCGCTGTTAGATTCGGGAGTGTGGTAAAGGCCAGTCTGGTGACAGTCCTGACTGGTCCGGCAGGTGCATTTTCTGTGACGTGTGTGGATACCTTCTACCTCACAACTGTCTTCTGCATTACTACTCCCTATGGGTCTGTGCATCATAAGGTGGGACTAGTCCCAGCATTATTGCATGATGTCATTCTGGGCAGGAATTTTCCCCACTTTTGGGAGAACCAGTTGGTACCCCGGGGTAGCAGCACAGGTGACCCTTCTCCAACACCTCGTGTGGGCTCGGAGTCACTGGAGGATGCCCCACAAGAGGATTGCGGGGAGGAATCTGCTGAAAACAACCTCCAGTTTCCGTTTTCAGTTATGGCTGGCGATTTCGATGAACCTAGGACAGAGGCGGAGGCTGGAGGCCATCCACCTCCCCGTTTGCTGGCTTCGGAAGTCCAGAAAGATGACTTCCAAAGCAAGCAAATGAGAGATCCTACCCTTTCTCATGCTTGAAAAAATTTAAAAGTGGTAAACTGGGTCCAGGTGGATGCAGGTACTATGCTGGCTTACCCTTACATGGCCCTGGAGAATGACTTTCTCTATCAGAGAAAAAGGGGGAAGACACGGTACAATGATTGGTCGTGCTGAAATCCTACAGGCGGAGAGTGCTGGACCTGGCACACGGACACTTGATGGGGGGTCACTTGGGGGTCCAAAAAAACACCAAAAGGATATTACACTGTTTTGTTTGGCCAGGCATGCATCACGA
This sequence comes from Allobates femoralis, assembly GCA_033576535.1. NCBI lineage: Eukaryota > Metazoa > Chordata > Amphibia > Anura > Aromobatidae > Allobates > Allobates femoralis. The sequence continues at coordinate 177,022,144 of JARQOC010000004.1, forward strand.
TATTCGCACTTATTGTGAGTCTTGTCCTGACTGCCAAATCTCTGTGTCCAGGCCTCGCTTTTGTAGTCCCTTGGTACCCCTACCTATAATCGAGATCCGGTTTGAGAGGATTGGGATGGAATTGGTTGGGCCCCTACCCAGGTCTGCACGTGGACACCAGCACATCTTTGTCATCTTGGATTATGCCACTCGTTACCCTGAGGCCATACCGTTGCGTAACACGGCCACCAAGACCATTGCCAAGGAGCTGGTGCATGTGTTCAGTTGAGTCGGCATCCCGAAACAAATATTCACAGACCAGGGGACCCACTTTATGTCAAAGGTAATGAAAGAGCTCTGCAGGCTGTTATAGATAGCACAGATACACACCTCCGTGTATCACCCTCAAACAGACGGACTGGTCGAGCGGTTCAACAAAACCTTAAAACAGATGCTCCGAAAGGTGATAGACAAGGATGGGAAAAACTGGGACTACTTACTCCCATATTTGCTTTTTGCCATCAGGAAGGTATCTCAGTCTTCTACCGGGTTCTCGCCTTTCAAGCTTCTGTACGCCTGTCGTCCCCGTGGACTGTTGGACGTCGCTAAAGAAACCTGGGAGGGACAGGTTACACCATTCAAAAGCGTAATAGACCATGTAACCCAAATGGGCTGTTATGTCCATTGTTAAAGAGCATATGATACAGGCTCAAGGAGCACAGAAAAGGATTTATGATAGGGGGGCCAAGGTCCGTACTTTTGCACCCAGAGATAGGATGTTGATCCTGGTCCCCACAGTGGAAAGTAAATTCCTGGAAAAGTGGCAAGGCCCCTTTGAAATTATGGAACGGGTAGGTGAGGTAAACTACAAAGTGTACTAGGCTGGTAAAAGGAAGCCTGAACAGATTTATGACGTGAATCTGATAAACCCTGGAAGGACTGTCTGGCTCTGTCAGCGGGTCTGGTCCTTCTGGTCTGCACGCAGACTATTACGGAGGTCCGGATTGCGGAGATGCTTTCAGAGCGGCAAAAGGCAGACGTCAAGCAGTTTGTAATAAACAACCAAAAGTTTTTCTTCGAGAAACCCGGGCAGACCACGCTTATTAAACATGATATCTTAACAGAGCCAGGCGTAACAGTTCAAGTAAAGCTCTACAGAATCCCGGAAGCACCTCAGAAAATTACAAGCAGTGATTGAGGACCTGCAGGAGGTATGTCTAACGGCAAACCCCAAGAAATGTCATATCGGGCTAGAAGAAACACGATATTTGGGATACATAATTGCGAGGGGAATAGTTAAGCCCCAGATTGACAAGATACAAGCCATTCAGAACTGGCCGCAACCAGTCAACAAGAAGCAGGTGAGAGCTTTTTTGGGGATTGCCGGCTATTACCGACAGTTCATTCCCAATTTTGCAGCCATTGCTGTCCCCCTGACGGATTTACCAAAGGGAAAAACTCTGTCATGATTAAATGGACCTCAGCAGCTGAAGAAGCCTTCCATAACCTAAAACTAGGCCTTTGCTCTCAACCTGTGCTAGTGACTCCTGATTTCCAAAGAGAGTTTGTGGTCCAAACGGACGCTTTCGACACCGGTATAGGGGCGGTATTGTCACAACTGAGGGACGGAGAGGAACATCTGGTCCTATACCTAAGTCGGAAGCTAAATAAGCATGAACAGAAGTATGCAATAGTGGAAAAAGAATGCCTAGCCATTAAGTGGGCTCTAGAGTCCCCCAAATATTACTTGGTGGGAACGCAGTTCAGGCTGATCACTGACCATGCCCTTCTCAAGTGGATGCACTTGAATAGGGAACGGAATAGCAGGGTCTCTTGGTTCTTTGCCCTGCAGGCCTACAATTTTACGGTGGAGCACCGCCCTGGGGTGCAGATGGGCAATGCTGATGCCCTGTCTCGGGTGCACTGTTTTGTGGGTGCTGGTGCTCAGTCGGGGTGGTCTGAGCAGAGTGGGGGAGGGTATGTGAGAATCATGTGGGATTAGTGGATGAGGGCAGGTATATCTCGCCCAGGTATCTGTCCTATATGACCTAGCCTGGTCAGTATCACCTGGATACTGATATATCAGGTGTCTTGTCTCTGAAGAAAAAGTCTACTTATATACTGTACCATTATACATCAGGGTTAACTGCCTAGATATCCAATAGGCATGCATTACATTATCACATCCTTAGGAGATATACTAATATTACTTGAATTTTCTGATGTTATAATGTCCCTTCCTCATTTCTATGCTGATTATTGGATTATTGTGTGATACTAGAAAATTGTCATAATTGTTTGGAGGCCCCCTGTATATGGCTTTTAAGTGATTTTAAATACTGTTTGTCCACATTTTTGTAAAATAATTCTTTTTGATTTACATATAATTACTGGTGTGCTCCCTATCGCTAATGACAAGTCTTTTTCTTGTGGTACAACATCATCCCCCACACATGTCAGCTGATCTGATCAGTTGAAATGTGTAGCTAACAGCATAGATTGGATTGGTGATCTGATTGGCACTGTTCCCCTTTGCATCACACAATCACTGACATCGCGATCCAAAGCACTGCAACGGGGATCATGCTGTTCCCTGTCAGCATCGGTGGCCCCCTGATGCGATCATGGGGTCTCGATGCTTTTCAATGACAACGCAGGGTCAGCTGATGACCTTGGATGCTTTCATGAATCAGTTCCTACCAGCGATGCCTGAGTATGCAGAGAGATGCTGAAGAGTCTCTGCATAGCAAAAGCGATCGGACAGTGTACTACTGAGGTGCTTTAAACTGCAGTGTACAATAAAGAAAAAAAAAAGTTTTAAAAATATGAAAAAAACAAAGTTGAAATCACCCCCCTATTGCCCCATTGAAAATCAAACTATATATACAAAATAAAATATACACCTATTTGGTATTGGCGTGTTCAGAAATGCCTGATCTATCAAAATATTAAATCAATTATTCAGATCTATAAACTGTGTAACAGAAAAAAGGTGAAAAAAGTGGAATTATTTTTGTTTAAAAATCTTCTGAACTTTTTTTCACCCTTCAGATAAAAGTAAAAGTACAGTGCCTTGTGAAAGTATTTGGCCCCCTTGAACTTTTCAACCTTTTGCCACATTTCAGGCTTCAACTTAAAGATATAAATTCTAATTTTTTTGTGAAGAATCAACAACAAGTGGGACACAATCGTGAAGTGGAACGAAATTTATTGGATGTTTTAAACCTTTTTAACAAATAAAATGCTGAAAAGTGGGGCGCGCAATATTATTTGGCCCCCTAGAGTTAATATTTTGTAGCGCCACCTTTTGCTGCGATTACAGCTGCAAGTCTTTTGGGGTATGTCTCCATCAGTTTTGCACATCGAGAGACTGAAATTCTTGCCGATTCTTCCTTGCAAAACAGCTGGAGCTCAGTGAGGTTGGATGGAGAGCGTTTGTGAACAGCAGTTTTCAGCTCTTTCCACAGATTCTCCATTGGATTCAGGTCTGGACTGTGACTTGGCCATTCTAACACCTGGATACGTTTATTTTTTAACCATTCCATTGTAGATTTTGCTTTATGTTTGGGATCATTGTCTTGTTGGAAGAAAAATCTGCATCCCAGTCTCTGGTCTTTTGCAGTTTCCAACAGGTTTTCTTCCAGAATGGTCCTGTATTTGGCTCCGTCCATCTTCCCATCAATTTTAACTATCTTCCCTGTCCCGGCTGAAGAAAATCATGCCCAAACTATGATGCTGCCACCACCATGTTTGACAGTGGTGATGGTGTTGTGAGGGTGATGAGCTGTGTTGCGTTTACGCTAAACATATTGTTTGCATTGTGACCAAAAGGTTTGATTTTGGTTTCATCTGACCAGAGCACCTTATTCCACATGTTTGGTGTCTCCCAGGCGGCTTGTGGCAAAATTCAAACGAGACTTTTATGGATATCTCTGAGAAATGGCTTTCTTCTTGCCACTCTTCCATAAAGGCCAGATTTGTGCTGTGTATGACTGATTGATTGTTGTCCTATGGACAGACTCTCCCACCTCAGCTGTAGATCTCTGCAGTTTATCTAGAGTGATCATGGACCTTTTGGATACATTTCTGATCAGTCTTCTCTTTATTCGAGATGAAAGTTTAGAGGGACGGCCGGGTCTTGGTAGATTTGCAGTGGTCTGATGCTCCTATTTCAATATGATCGCATGCACTGTGCTCCTTGAGATGTTTAAAACTTAGGAAATCTTGTTGTATCCAAATCTAGCTTTAAACTTCTCTACAGCAGTATCTCTTACCTGCCTGGTGTGTTCCTTGGTCTTCATGATGCTCTCTGCACTTGAAACAGAACCCTGAAACTATCACAGAGCAGGTGCATTTATACGGAGACTTGATTACACACAGGTGGATTCTATTGATCATTCCCAGTCATTTAGGACAACATTGGATCATTCAGAGATCCTCATTGAACTTCTGAAGTGAGTTTGTTGCACTAAAAGTAAAGGGGCCGAATAATATTGCACGCCCCACTTTTTAGTTTTTTATTTGTTATAGTTTAAAATATGCAATATGTTTGGTATCTACAAACTCATAGTGACCTGAAGCATCATAAGAACATGTCAGTTTTACCATATAGTGAACATGATGAAGAATAGAAAAAAAACTATTGGGTAATTGCACTTTGTTTTGCAATTTCATCACACTTGGATTTTTTTTCCCTTTTTCCAGTACACTATATGGTAAAATAAATGATGTCATTCAAAAGTACAACTCGTCCCGCAAAAAACAACAGCAAAAACATGTTAAAGTCACTTTTATAAACCCTGGTTGACTATTATTTTACAGCTAAGTAGCCTGCTGGTAAATCAACTTCATATATTTTATATATATATATATATATATATATCGCTGTTACTGAGACTTTACTTTTTGCAATGCATTCTATAAACTTTAAATAAGTAGCGTGTTTTTCCTGCTGATGCAGAAAATCTTCTCCTTGGTGCAGGTGCAACCGATTAGTACTCAGATAATAGCAAGAGAGGTGTGAGCGCTTTTAAATACATAATCGCTGAAGCTTAGTACTGTTTGTTGAAGCATTGTCTTATGAAAAGAAGTGAGTGTCGCATTCATCACTGAACATTAGGATGGTGCAGGTTTCATGTGGAGCTGGCTGATTTGCCAAGAAATAAGATCTTCCTTTAATTGTTGTATTTGCATCTAGTTTGCTCTCATCTGCTTTTAGAAGTGTCAGTCGCAAACAGCTGTGCATGCTTCACTATGAACTCAAGCAACAGAAGTACCTTATAAATTTCTTGCTAAACTTTCCCGTAGGCACTTTTGTCATTAGCATCTTTTCCTGTCTAGAATCAAATTAAATAAGGTGCCAGTCACATGATCGGATACAGTATGTTTCAATGATTTAGAAAGGAAATGCACTTGCTGTTTTATTTTAATATCCTGTTCACATGAAGACATTATTCCACAAAGACAATATATTATTTCGAATTAAAGGGGTTGTCCGGGCTAAAATGATAATTTAACTGCAGACTTCTCAATCCTCCCAGTTCCCGCACTGTGCGCTGCAAAGAGTCTCCGGTTTCTAAGCCGGGAACATACCACAATTATGTTATATACATACTCCTAGTTAGAACCCTACTAGTTGGCATGGCCTCTCACTATACAAGTGTATGAAGTGGATTTGTCCAACTAGTAGGCGTGGCTGTCTAGTTGACACGGCTTTGCTCCATACACATGTATTGAACGAGGCCACACCCAGTAGCCGGGTTTTGTCTGGGAATATGTGTATTGCATAAATGTGGTCTGTGCCCGACTTAGAAGCAGGAGAATCCTTGCAGCAGATAGTGCGGGCACTGAGAAGATTAATAGGTCTGCAGTTACTCTTTGTGACTGCAGAGTTATCATTTTAGACAAGGCAACCCCTTTAAATTCCACAGTTTAAGATCCTCACAGGTGCTAGACACTTCACATCTCTGAGAATGTTGCCCAGGTAATGGCATTGTTTTCTGCTAGAAACGCCACAATGGTTTCGCACCACAGCAAAACAAGGTGTCATAAACTAGCCTTTATTCATATAAAATTTTTGAAACCTTATTGACGTATACAGTAAGATTATACAATACACAGATATTGTATTAGCGATATTGGAATGTAACGTAACTTAGACAAGTTTAAAAATCATCTGTGGAAAATAATGTTATAATGATAAGTGATAAAGTTATAAATTGTTTAAAGTGTAATGGTGGGTTTACACACACCAATTTATCTGTTCAATATCTGAACAGATCTCTGGTTGCAGTGAAATCATGGACACATAGTTCCATTTTGTGGCTGTGTACAAATGATACAATGTGTCCATGATTTCACTGCAACCAGAGATCTGTTCAGATATTGAACAGATAAATTGGTGTGTGTAAACCCACCATGACTCCAGCTTTTGATTGGTTGGGCCTCATGAAAACAACAACCACTTTATGGGGACAAACACCTGCTTGTGTTCAGATAGAATACAAAAGACTTAACATGGCTGGCGTCTGTTTGTGCTCAATTACATGCAGGCCAGGGGCGGACATATAGACATATAGCCGGTGCAGCCTGTGCAGTGAACCGGGGCCCTGAAGGGGAGGGGGCCCCATCAGCTGCTGAAACATCTTGTTGTATTTACAGCACCTGCGGCAGCAGCAAAAGAGAAGAGGAGGGGCCCCTATACCAGTCATCTGCAGGCAGAGTGTAGCGGCCGGCTCTTACTAGGCTATTTTGACATGTTAAATGCACTTTCTTTTATTTGTAACCTCATAGTGGAGGTTCTCAGTCAGTGTACGCTGCCTGCACAGCTCCTCCTCTTTGCAGTTCCAAATCTCCCGCTGCTGCTCTGACATAATCTTGTACAGATCGTGTTTTCTCCAGCTGCCAGTGTGGCCTCTTGTCCTCACAGACAGAGGACAAGGTGAGGGATGGCCGGAGATCGCCATGCTGCGGGTCACATTCCTCAGGGCAGTAGTGACAGGAGGCAGCACTGTCCCTGGTGACAGCAGTGATTTAGTACTGCTGCTCGCTGGTCGGTGCTGTAAGTGGCTGTTTATCCTTCATCAATCAGATTGCACCGAGCTCCATCACAGCCACAAATTCACTGCTTGTAATATCTGACCCCTTAAGGTACTGTCTCACGTGTTGATGTCGCCTGCGATGTCGTTCAGACGTCACAGATTATCCGTCGATTTTATGACGCATGAGCGACATCGTCGCGTGTGATATGTAGGTACAACCAGCGATTTTTCGCGTGATCGCTGATTGCAGGTTTACTAGCCTGCCCGAAAACCTGGCGATGATCGCTCAGTAGAGCTTGTGCATCGCTCTGTGTGACACCTGGTCAGCGAGCGATCTCTGCTGTGTGACTCGGAACAGCGACAAAAAATTATCGCTCGCGTGGTTGCAAAGTCGCTGAATCGCCGGATCGTTGGTATCACAAATTGACACGTGTGACATGTAACCAGCGATAATCG